>ML275663.1:63213-77506 GCA_005239495.1 Nicotiana undulata
CTTATATATATATATATATATATAAGGGGAAAATTGAGTATCAACACACATTGACTGCATATTCGCCTTTGAGATTTGTATGAGGGAGTGCTGCGGCGCATTATGCGATCGCAGAACAGGTTTGCGGACCGCAGACTAGTCGCAGACCGAAGTAGAAAACTCCAGGGTTGAGGCCAATTATACGGCCCATTTACGGACCGCAGAAGCATTATGCGGTCGCATATGCAACCGCAGATCTGTGTCGGTGCTCCTATTTTCTTATTTTTATACCCGACCCTATTTTGTTAAAAAACCCATTTTAGAACATTATGATCATATTTTTTGATATTTCTAAGGTGAGCGAGAGAGAGAGAGAGTCCTAGAGGGAGGTCCTAATCTTCACCAAATTGTTCTGTAATTATCACTTAAAACCTTGAAGATATTCAAGTGAGGCACCTAAGTCTTCATCCTTAGAGGTAAGACTTCATCACCCCAGCTCTTAATTCCAAACATAGCTATAATGGGCCATTAGTGATATAATTCGTAGGGATGAGGGCGATTACATTGCAAGCATGTGTTCTTAGAACATGTGGGGGAGCTGTAAATCAAAGTTAGAGAATTGTAAATCAAAGATAGAGGAGAATGGGGAATGGATTGGTGTAATATTTCAAAAAAAGGACCATAAACATTGATGAACACATAATGTTTGATAAAATTCTCAAGTGAGCTCGGATTATGATCATTTTCCTAGTTATGGATTCAATTGTGTTACATTGCTAAAATAGATTGAAGTTGAGAACATTCCGGAAAATTTTAGGAATTAAGGAAAGCTCAATTGAGGTATGTATGGCTAAAAACCCTCTTCTTAGAATTGAACTCGTGGTGATTCATGAAATCGGTGTAGGTACTAAATTGATAATGTAGAACTTGCCATTCCAAATGTGCTTGTGTTGATAGATATAGGTGCAATATATTCCTATGCTTCCATGTTGTTATCTTATCACTTGGGAATATGTTAAAGATATGAATATGTGCTACAAGTGCTTAGACTTCAAGTCAAATTCGAACAAAGATTATTATGTAAAATCGTGTGAAAATTTTCTATGTGTTCTTGAATCTAAATTGTTCCCGTGTGTAATTAAGTCTTGAATAAAAGACCTTGCTTATATTAATGTGATAATAATGTTGAATGTATAAAAATGAAAACTTGAATTGTAATATACAGCCAAATGCCAAGAACGACTTAGTAAAAGAGGCCACTCGTGCCGACGTATTGAAAGATGGGAAAGAAATGAGAAATGAGATTAATGATTAAAAGGATGATGTCTCAAGTGAGATGGCCTAGTCGATCGAGCCGTGATCGGATTCCATGCCGCACACATAGTGGTAATTGTGCTGGAAATAATGAATGAGATTATGGATATGGTTGATGTATCAAACGAGATGACCTAGCCGGTCGGGTCAAGATCAGAATCCATTTGAGAACACTGTGGCATTGTGGATTGTGGCCATGGCACTAAATATTACCAACTGATAAGTAGGGATTTTAACCTATTATTTGCTCTCTTTTACTTGTGTTTTAGGCTAAAAATGCTTGAAGTTATTCCCAGAAACTAATGAAATATGCGTTCTTTAGGAATTGTTCAAAATGAGCAAAAGTAACCATATTCAACTCACAAAGGAGTCAAAACATGAACAAAAACCAAATCTGGACAACAAGGGCTGGAGCGCGGCCCGCATAAATATTGTGCGGCTGCGATAGCCATGATGCGGCCGTGATCATATTACACGGACCGTGCTATGGAGGTTCAGAGAGTTACATATTCAGGCTAAATGTTGAGCGCGGTCCGCACCAGAAATGTGCGGCCGCAATTGGAATTACGCGGACCGCAACGATTGAGATTCAGAGAGCTGATTATTTGAGCAAAAGAGAGAAACGCGGTCCGCGCCAGAATTGTGTGGGCGCGAAAGTCTCTTGAGCCACTGTGATCTAAATTATGCGATCCGCGAAACTCACCTCAACCCATATTTAAAATTTAAGAACGCGGAACGCGACCAGAATTACGCGTCGTGAAAGCAAAAGTGCGGCTGCGCTTAGAATTATGCGGCCGCACAACCTCCGCAAGGGTATTTTGTCAGAAAATTTTAGCTTAGTATAAATAGAACTTTTTGTCATTTATAGGTTATGTTATGTATCGTAGGAGCACCTGAGACGGCTGGATATTCCGTTTTGGGTAATTTTGTACTGGATTCATCTTTTAACATTAGATTTTTATCTCTTAATCTAGTGTTATGAATTTTATCCTCAATTTCTATTTTTTTTCATGAGTAGCTAGACACATAGCTAGGTTGTGACCCAACCCTAGTGTGGGTATTTAATGAGTATTTGATTTTAGGGCTTGAATGTGTATGTGTTAGTAATATTTAGCCTAGTTCTTGCTAGAACTATAGAATTAATGGTTGCAAACAATGATTCATGCCTTTATGACTTAGTCTTTTCTTGAGAAAGAGGGACTAAGTCTAGGAAAACTAGGCGAACAAGGAATTGGGGTGAACTCAAGAAATTGATAGCCCCAATTAAAGGGTTAAACCTAGAGATAGTAATATCATACTTGAGCTAATATCACTTGAATTGCATGAATACCCAATTGGACTAGAGAAAGCCAAATTGGACAAAATCACTCAAACTACCGCGAGGTATAGAGTGAGTACCTTGGTGTGATAGCTATATTACAATCCCAACTAAATCAAGCTTGCCCTAGATTCTTGTTACCCGTTAGATATCCACCTAGGTAGAAGTCACTACCCTAGTCTCTTTAAACACTTGAAGACCAACAACAAACATATTGTACTTAGTTTCAATTATTGCATACAATAGAGTAAAATTAGAGGTAGAAATCAAACCCAAATGTGTGGAAGTGTAATTAGAAGCGAAACCCGCATATATCTTAGATATATACCTAATTCCAAACAAATTAAGTCCTCGTGGATTCGATCCCGACCTAGTTGGGTTAAAACTGCATCGACCACCCTTGCTACTCAATAGTAGGGTAGGCTTGGACCCGATCATCAACCTAATAAGATGGAAATTTCTTGAGAACTTATGCGACTCTTATTGATGATTTATTATTGTTTGAAACTCTTATTGAACTCTTGACTGCTTTTCCCCTTGTACTATTGATTATTCTATTGAGATGGTATTTTAGTTGCACATACTAGTACTATTCGAAAGTACTAACGTCCCTTTTGCTGGGGGTGCTACATCTTTCAATGAAAGTTTTTGGTTCCATAGCAGATAGTGTTGATCGCAACTAGTGGTGCATTCTCCTCACAACAGCCTTGGTGAGCCCCATTTCATTTCAGGGTCATACATCTTTTGTTCCCTATGTATTCTACTTGAGGTATAGCCGGGGCCTTGTTGCTGGCATTTTTGATGTACTCTTTTGTATCTATTTAGAGGCTTCGTAGACACTATATGGGTTATATATGGGTATTTGAAACGTCAAAGGATTATGTGTATTTTAAACTCTTGTTCCACTAAACTCTAAAGTGCATGTATTTTGTGGAACTTAACCTAATATAGTAAAAATTAAGTAGAATGAATTAGTAATATTAGTATATATGATCTTTCTTTCCACTGTTTAGCTAATGATAACGCACTTTCTCTTGATCATAAGAAATTCAGGTAGAAAGTGTCTAACAGACTTGCTCGACCAGGTTCACTCGGTTGAGCGTTAGGTGCGCTCCCCGAGGTTGGGGCGTGACAAACTTGGTATTATATCCTAAGGTTTTAAAGTTTCCTAGGATGTCTCCGAGCCGTGTCTTGTAGAGCCCTTCTTATTAGTGTGTTGTCGGCCACGACTATAATTAGGGAGCTACATGGACATTTAGGACTAATACCCTTCTTTGATGATCTATATCGTGCGATAGAGCTGAATGTGAGGTTGTTCACCTCTAACTCGTGCATTGTTCTAACTTTCTGTAAATGGCACCTAAGAAGAAAGCAAGGTGATCACGCTCAACTATGTCTAATAAAAGACTAAGCTGGCGTTGCAAATATAATCTGAGTATTTATCCCAAAGTCGAATCCCACAGGAAATTAACGTATCAAATGTTGTTGTTAGAGTACTAAATTATGAATAATCAACTTTCTCAAAAGTTATGAATATCACTTTGTGTTGTTTATACTACTATAGCAGAAAATAAATAATAAACTAAAGATTAACTAACAATAAGGTGTAAACAATTGATAATAAAGCTCTAAGGTTATGGTTTCCCCCGTTGGTAAAATTCCTTGTTGTGTACTTCCTATAGTTTTGACTTAGTTGTCTCTATCAATCATGAACACTCCTGTTATCATAAATCTCTCTCAAGTAATTATGAGAATTTACTAGACGCACTCTCTCAAGTTACACTAGCTAGCTTGCATTACAGTTCACTTTGGATTGCATCCGAGGTATCGTTATTTCTAATCCAACCTCTAAACCCTCGGTTATGAATCTCGCCTATACTCCGGGAGTGGTGTTGTTCAAAAAACTACCTAAATATGCACTCTCTCTCAAGTAGATACATAATAAATAGGAACAGCTAATTAAGGGCCCTTCAATCAACTACAACAAGAACGTATTTGAACAAATAGAGATTAACAACCAAACAAAACTATATTAATATCACAATTAGTTCATCCCCAACGGGTTCCACCACAACCTTAGATGAGAAAAAGTTAGCTACTCATGCTCAAGAACAATAAAAACCCAAAAGAAATCATAATCCTCAAAAGAAAGATTAAAGGAAGAAAATATAAAACTCTAATGGTTTCTTGTCTTCTCACAATGAGTCTTGCCTCCTACTTGAGTCTAAAGACAAGAATGTCCTTCTCTTGGGCAAATTTACAATGTTTAAATAGTGTTTGGAAATTTATTCCCGTGTTTTTCACTTAAGTCCTTCAGTTTTTCAGGTCTGTTAGTTGTCGCCCACGGCCGCGGTAGGAACACGAGACCTCGGTGGGGTATGCATACTCCACTTCATTTATTTCTCCACCGCGATCCAACCGCGGTCGCGGTGGACCATGTTCCAGCAATTTTAGCCCTTTCTCTTGTGCTTTCCTCACGGGTTCTTCCCGATTGGCCTCAAACTCCCTTACTTGACTCCAAATTACTCCAAAGTATCTTCTAGCATAGAATACACCCTGCAAAGCATAAAACACTAATCAAAGCATTTTGTTATCAATATTTACATTCAAAACATAATAATGTATGGTTCATTAGGGGTAAAAATACAGTTTAATTCACCTATTATCAACACCCCACACATAAACCTTTGCTCGTCCTCGAACAGCAGAACCACACTCTACAGGCCCAATCTTCTCAAGCATTACCCTACAGTGTCTCACCATGAAATTTCACAAGTATTGTACCTAGCCATGTAACATCTATGCCTCAAGTGGTGACTCTATATGCCATGCCACATTTTTACTTCCTCAAAGTACTCTATACAAAGGTCAAGACTTACCTTTTCTTCATTAATCATGTGCCCTTACATCACACAATTGAGAGTAGTTCCACAAAAGATAATATTAAGAACAACAAGAACTTTAAATCGAAAGAATTCACTCACTCTCAAAAAGAACATTCATATGCCTCACAGATACACCATAGGCTTGCCCGTAGTGTAATACTCTACTAATTGGGTTTATTCAGTCTAAGATCAATAAGTCTTTATTTGGTTGTAATGTAGGCTAAGGGATGGGTATGATACATTTGGGTATAGTGACTAACCTCCTTAAGCACTTTTAATATTATTAAATTAACATTCATCCCATTTTCATGCTTGGCCAGAACTTTTACCACACTTTGCTTCATAATTACCCCACTATTTTTAGGTGCAACTTTCTTTTCCATGCCACTAATCATTAAGGACTGCATTTATTTATTGTCCTCTTTCTTTCTTTTTGTTTTCTAAGTGTCCTTCACTTTTGCATTTTATTTCTTTTTTTTTCACACTTTTGCACCTTTCATCCTATTCCTTCTATTTTCCTTTACAAACCAAACCACCACCCCACACTTTGACTTTTACACATTTGTTAACACTTCAGGTTCTCATGGGAGGTACATGGTTCAAACATACAGGCTATTCAAACAATTGGGTATGGTTCGTTATGTGTTTATCAAAGAAACAGGCTTATAAGCTCAAAGGGGGTTAACTATGGTCAATTACTTTTAGGTGGATATACATTTATGTCTTGTTTAACAAAGAAATGCCTATATCGCTTCTAAGACTGAACAAACTTCTATTTCGTTTTGTACACACACGGGGCAAGTTCTAGGTATCAAATGTAGACATAAAATATGATGCAAAATACCTCACACACACATGGAACATAATCCACTCCAAATTGGTTCATCGAAACACGCCATTGAGTATTCAAGTCAGTTATAACATGCAAATTTAAGGCATTCTACACGAGTCAACAAAAGATCCTAAGCGTCACACCCTAGGATCTTTGGTGTTCAGGTGTACACACTAAGGGATGCGTTTTTCCATTTAACACCTCGCCCAAGAGAAACCTAACAACTAAAAAATGTCTAACTATACCCGGTTCAAGATAAACCCTTGGAAAAGAACCGTGGTCAAAAGAAAAACCAAGAGGGAGTTACTACAGTACCTAAAGAGAAAATAAAAAAATCTTTTTGGTGTTTTCTTTGGACTAACTTCCCTCAAGAAAACTGCCTAGGTAGTCCGTCATCAGGAAAAGTCCACTACATTTTCTGGTTTTTGTTTTTTTACTTCGACTTAATGCCCTCAAGAGACCCGTCGGAAGGTGTCCATCTTCGGACCAAGTCAACTAATTGTAGACAAATAATTTCAACTATACACAATCAAACAAAAAAAAATTTATCCACATATACAACAACAAAATTGTCCCCCACCCCACACATGAAAAGTTGGCATGTCCCCATGTCAATAAACAATAAAAGTATAGAGGGGTAAGGAGACTTCCCTAGTTATCACTCGTCGTCAGAAACGGTGGTTGGGTCAATGTTACAGGCCCTCTATAGCGCACAAAACCACGCCATTATCTTCTTCTCAGATTTAGTATTTTGGGTGGACATTGTATCCATCCTGACGTTGAGGTCATCCACCGAGGTGCGCAGGCCGGCCACATCCTCCTCCAAGGTCGACAGTCGGGTGCCCCGCCGAGGCTGAGATGGACCCGCCTCATCATCAGACGTCTAAGGCAGTGCAACGTCAGGAATAATCTAATCATCATCATCAACAACGAGAGGAACCGGATACTCTTTGCCCACATTAATTTTTGCTGCTCTGAACGGCGCTTTCTTTGCCAATTTACCTTCATGGCAATTCTCAAGGACCTTGGCTATCCGACACAGCCTGGTGAGTAGGGAAGGGAAGTAGAAACCTTTCATTATCTCAGGCGATCGGATGAACATCTCATCATGAAGCACCCTAGCGACATCGAAGTCCAACCGATTGACGAAGCACCGAACCATCACTGCTCGAGTGGGGTTGACATCGGTGGTATTGCTGGAAGGTAGCTGGCGGCTACGGATAATTGATAACAAGCACTTGGCTTCCCAAGTGAAGGAGTTTGAGTTCAGCGTGACGCCTTCTTTGACCCATGTGGGCACCCCTCCCACACAAATTGACTGCACGAGCATGGCCCAGTTGACCGGTGGTTACTGATTGAGTTGGTAATGATCAACATCCCCAGAGAAGGTAGGCAGCCTGTAAACCCGACGTATGGCCTTCAGTGAGGCATTCACCCTTGTTTTCCAGACAGTGACTACCGATTCACATGCTCCGGGCAATTCGCGTAGAATTCCTGGACAATCAGAATGTTAGCTTCCTCAGGTTCGTCAAAGAACACTTCCAACTGGCGCCTCCTAATTTCAGCATACATTTCTGGGCTCTTATTCCGTAAAGCTGCCCTGTCAATTTGAACCTCATGAATCATCTTCCGGGCGGACTTAGCATTATACCTATCGTCAGCTGTTTTAGAGACAAATCGGGTTGAGTCAAATTGGACAGTGCTTTCTGTGGTTCTTCTTTTGCGTGAGTGAGCCATGGTACCTGGGACAAGAAGGACAATAGTTAGAGAGTGTTCAAGTTGTGTGCCTATCGGGTGATTACTCAGACTTCACCACCACAATGGTCACAATGCCCAATATTTACTCAATGGGGCCTTTTTACAAACACAACGTGGGCATAATTTGTAACAAACTTACATTGGCCCCATATGGAATAACTCTTCCACTTTTTCCAACTACACACAAGTACCATTCGCACCCCAACTTACTCAAATTCACCCCACCATTGTCAAACATACATCAACCAACCAACATCAAGTCTATAGAGACAAAGACCCACCAAAAACGAGCAAGTGGTTGTGAAGAACCACCATTACACAACNATTGGCCCGCCGCAGTCACGCCGCGGTCGACCGCGGTCGCGGTAGATTCAGAGAGGTGAAATTTCACCACAGTCGCGCCGCGATTCGCCGCGGTCGCGCGAGATTCAGAGAGTTTGAAAATCCCCACGGTCGCACCGCGATCGCGCAACGTTCACAGAAGTACACTTTCCCCGTGGTCGCGCCGCGGTCGGGCGTACGAGAAACAACATTAAAGCTCAAGTTGTCATCGCGGTCGCACCGCGGCGGCCCATATTACCTGGTAGTGAGTTTTCTTCATATTGTTACCTTACCAGGGTTGTTTTATGACAACGTCTTTGATCAACACACCTCCAAGCTTTTCCGGCACACTCAAAAACTTGTTAGATGTATGTACATCAATCACTACACAACAAAAGAGAAAACACTANAATGGTCACAATGCCCAATATTTACTCAATGGGGCCTTTTTACAAACACAACGTGGGCATAATTTGTAACAAACTTACATTGGCCCCATATGGAATAACTCTTCCACTTTTTCCAACTACACACAAGTACCATTCGCACCCCAACTTACTCAAATTCACCCCACCATTGTCAAACATACATCAACCAACCAACATCAAGTCTATAGAGACAAAGACCCACCAAAAACGAGCAAGTGGTTGTGAAGAACCACCATTACACAACAATACAACAAAGATCTACTACACAATAGAAAAATAAAAGCAAGAATAAGAGGAGAAGAGAGAAAGAGATAATTACTTGAGTGAAGATGTGGGTGGCAACAATGGAGGTTGGGAGGAGAAAGGGAGAGAGAGAGAGAGAGTCGTGGGGTGTTAGGGGGAAGGGGAAGAGGGGGATCTTCTGTGGGGGAGTCGTGGGTTTTTTTTGGGCGAGAAGAGGAGGGTATTTGGGGGCAGGGTTTAGAAGAAGGGGAAAGTGGGGGAAACGGGTGGGTTATTAGAAAAGGGGGGGGGGGGGAAAAAAAAAAAAAAAAAANAAATCCCCACGGTCGCACCGCGATCGCGCAACGTTCACAGAAGTACACTTTCCCCGTGGTCGCGCCGCGGTCGGGCGTACGAGAAACAACATTAAAGCTCAAGTTGTCATCGCGGTCGCACCGCGGCGGCCCATATTACCTGGTAGTGAGTTTTCTTCATATTGTTACCTTACCAGGGTTGTTTTATGACAACGTCTTTGATCAACACACCTCCAAGCTTTTCCGGCACACTCAAAAACTTGTTAGATGTATGTACATCAATCACTACACAACAAAAGAGAAAACACTAAAATCATGGGTTGCCTCCCATGCAGCGCTTGATTTAACGTCGCGGCACGACGCAGAATGAGCGCATTTAAGGCTCGCTCAACCTCTGTAGTTCAACAAGATGCACCACAGACAACTCGTTGGTCTCATTCATCCTCACATACAGTTTTAATATTTGTCCATTAATCTTGAAGGCGTTGGACCCATCTTCAGTAGAAATCTCCCAGCGCCAGAGGAAAACACTTCGACCACTTTGAATGGCCCATACCAGTGGGACTTGAGCTTACCGGAAACAATCTCAATCTTGAATTATAGAGCAAAACTTTGTCTCCGGGTTTGAAATTTTGGTCCCCAATATTTTTGTCGTGCAACATCTTCATTCTCTCCTTAAATAACCGTGTGCTTTCAAATGCTTGATATCGGAATTCCTCCAACTCATGCAGCTCTGTGACTCGATTTTCTNATTACTTGAGTGAAGATGTGGGTGGCAACAATGGAGGTTGGGAGGAGAAAGGGAGAGAGAGAGAGAGAGTCGTGGGGTGTTAGGGGGAAGGGGAAGAGGGGGATCTTCTGTGGGGGAGTCGTGGGTTTTTTTTGGGCGAGAAGAGGAGGGTATTTGGGGGCAGGGTTTAGAAGAAGGGGAAAGTGGGGGAAACGGGTGGGTTATTAGAAAAGGGGGGGGGGGGGAAAAAAAAAAANACATCAATCACTACACAACAAAAGAGAAAACACTAAAATCATGGGTTGCCTCCCATGCAGCGCTTGATTTAACGTCGCGGCACGACGCAGAATGAGCGCATTTAAGGCTCGCTCAACCTCTGTAGTTCAACAAGATGCACCACAGACAACTCGTTGGTCTCATTCATCCTCACATACAGTTTTAATATTTGTCCATTAATCTTGAAGGCGTTGGACCCATCTTCAGTAGAAATCTCCCAGCGCCAGAGGAAAACACTTCGACCACTTTGAATGGCCCATACCAGTGGGACTTGAGCTTACCGGAAACAATCTCAATCTTGAATTATAGAGCAAAACTTTGTCTCCGGGTTTGAAATTTTGGTCCCCAATATTTTTGTCGTGCAACATCTTCATTCTCTCCTTAAATAACCGTGTGCTTTCAAATGCTTGATATCGGAATTCCTCCAACTCATGCAGCTCTGTGACTCGATTTTCTCCCGAAGCATCAAGATCCATGTTCAACTACTTCAATGCCCACCAAGCTTGATGTTCTAGCTCTACAGGCAGGTGACAGGCCTTACCAAATAATAACTTGTACAGAGACATACAAATTGGTGTTTTAAATGCAGTCCTATAGGCCCATAGTGCGTCATCAAGCTTTTTCGCCCAATCAATTCTTGTGGTGTTTACTGTTTTGGTCAGCACACTCTTTATTTCACGGTTTGATACCTCATCCTGCCCACTCGTCTGGGGGTGATAAGGGGTTTTCGCCTTGTGGCGCACATCTTCCTTGGCCAGTAGCTTCTCGAAGACACGATTGCAGAACTGCGTGCCTCCGTCACTAATAATGGCCCTTGGAATCCCGAACCCGGGTGAATATGTTTTTCTTCAAGAACCCCACCACCACTCTTGCATCATTGGTAGGGAACGGTGCAGCTTCCACCCATTTAGACATGTAGTCTACAGCAACAAGTATGTACTTATTGCCATAGTAGCTGACAAAAGGACCCATGAAGTCAATCCCCCACACATCAAACACCTCCACTTCTTGTATTGGGTTCAGGGGCATCTCATGTCTACGGGATATGTTCCCCGTTCTTTGGCACTCATTACAGCCCTTCACCTATTGGTGAGCATCTTTAAACACAGTCGGCCAGTAGAAACCGGCCTCTAACACCTTAGCTGCTAACTAAACACCTCCAAAATGTCCTTTATATGGTGATGCGTAACAAGCTTGCAAAATAGCACATTGTTCTATCTCGAGGACACACCTCCGGATCATGTTATCAATACAGATTCTAAACAAATAAGGTTCATCCCAATAGTAATCGCGGCAATCACGATAAAATCATTTCTTTTGGACAGAAGAGAGTTCATAAGGTTCAATACCGCTTGCCAGGTAGTTTGCTATGTCTAAATACCATAGCACATCTTCCACGTTCGTGGCGAGTAGCTGCTCGTCTGGAAAGGTTTCCAGAATATCCTTCGATTCAATTGCATTCTCAGCACCTTCAAGGCGTGACAGGTGGTCAGCAACTTGGTTCTCCGTGCCCTTGCGGTCACAAATTTCCAGATCAAATTCTTGAAGAAGCAACACCCAACGAATTAGGCGCGACTTGGACTCTTTCTTATCAACCAAGTATCTGATGGCTGCATGATCAGTGTACACAATCACCTTCGACCCGATCAAGTAAGACCTGAACTTGTCAAAGGAGAACACTACTGCCAACATCTCATTTTCGATCACCGTGTAGTTCAGCTGAACTCCACTCAAAGTACTACTTGCGTAGTAAATTGGGTGCATTATTTTATCTTTGTGATGACCCAACACGACTCCCACTGCATAGTCACTAGCATCGCACATGAGTTCAAACGGTTGCTCCCAGTCGGGGGAAACAATAATTGGTGTTGCGACTAGCCGCTTTTTCAGCTCCTCAAACGCCACCCTGCAATCATCAAAAAACACAAAGGGGTTATCTTTTTCAAGAAACTTACAGAGTGGGTTGGGGATCTTGGAGAAATCTTTGATGAATCACCGGTAGAACCCGACATGCCCAAGGAAGCTACGTATAGATTTGACTGGTGTGGGAGTGGGAATTTTGTCGATCACATCGACTTTAGCTTTGTCCACCTCAATTCCTTTACTTGACACCAAGTGCCCCAAGACGATCCCTTCTTGTACCATGAAATGAAAATTCTCCCAATTAAGCACAAGATTCGTCTCGATGCACCTCTTTAGGACACGGGTTAAATTTGCTAGGCACTCATCGAATGAATTTCCCACTACTGAGAAATCATCCATGAATACCTCCATGATATCTTCCACCATGTTTGTGAATATGTCCATCATGCATCGTTGGAATGTGGCAGGTGCATTGCAAAGGCTAAATGGCATCCTCCTGAAGGCAAACACACCGTAGGGGCATGTGAAGGAGGTCTTTTCCCTGTCTTCTGGGGAATTGATATCTAGTTGTAACCCGAGTACCTGTCCAGGAAACAAAAGTGAGACCTCCCTGCAAGCCTGTCGAGCATTTGATCAATGAAGGGAAGTGGGAAGTGGTCTTTTCGAGTGGCAAGATTCAGCTTTCTGTAATCCATGCATATTCTCCAGCCCATGACGGTTCTTGTAGATATCAACTCATTATTGTCATTCTTTACCAACGTCATTCCACCCTTCTTTGGGACACATTGCACTGGGCTAACCCAGCTGCTGTCAGAGATGGGGAAAATGATTCTCGCATCTAACCACTTGATGATTTACTTCTTCACCACTTCCTTCATGTTTGGGTTAAAGCGCCTTTGGTCTTCCCTGGAAGGTCTATGTCCATCTTCCAGAAGAATCTTGTGCATGCAATATGCCAGGCTGATCGCTTTGATATCTGCCATGGTCCATCCAATGGCAGTCTTGCACTCTGAGAGCACCTGTAACAACTGATTTGCCTGCATATCTAACAAACTTGATGAGATAATAACAGGTAACGTAGAGTTAGGTCCTAGAAATGCATACCTAAGATTGGTTGGCAGTGGTTTCAACTCCATTTTGGGTGGTTCTTCCATAGATGGCTTGGCTGGCGGGCTCTCTCATTTCTCTAAGTGCAGTGGTTCAAACTCGAGAACCCTCACCCAGACCCCTTTACCTTCAAGTGCTAACACCCACTCTGTCAATTCCTCCCCATTGACCTTATCTAAATTCATTAAGCATGCAACAAGGGGGTCCTCAATAGTTAAGGACGCATCATCATCTTCCACTATCACATCCACAGCATCAATTAGAGAATAGTTGGCGAACAGACTCGGTCGCCTCATGGATTTTTGCACATTGAATGTGATTTCTTCATCATTAAGCCTCATCTTGAGCTCCCCATTCTCACAATCAATGAGGGCTCTGCCTGTGGCGTAAAACGGCCTTCCCAAAATTATGGGAATCTCCTCATCCACTCGATAGTCTAGTATCACAAAATCAGCAGAGATTACAAACTTCCCCACTTGCACCAAAACATCATCTAGAATACCCGACGGTCTCTTCACCGTCCTATCAGCTAGCTGCATCAACATGGAAGTTGGTCTGGCTCTATCAATACCCAATGTCTTGTAAATGGCCAGGGGCATTAGATTAATGCTGGGCGCCAAATCACACAATGCTTTGGCAAAAGAAAAATTGCCAATGGTGCAGAGAATTGTAAAACTCCCAGGATCAGACAACTTTGGCTCACTTGGAGGCATGTCAAAGGTTGTTGGCCAGGGAGGTTCACTAGTTGGCTTGTTTGGGAGTTCTTCTTGTAGATTCTAATGAAGGAGGAGTAATTGTATAGAATAGGGCAGAATCATCGCTTGTAGCGGAGGTCAAGGAGAAGCAATAAAATGATCCACTATTGGTACAGTTGAAGGAGGGGATTGATATGCTCAAATTACACTTCTAAAATAGTGTAAAGCGGTCGAAGTCAAATATAATAACC
>MDKH01004397.1:0-27244 GCA_005239495.1 Nicotiana undulata
GGGCATGGGGTGGAGTTAGGTGGGTGGGTGTGGGAGGGGGGTTGGTGAGGGTAAGGAATAGGGGGAAAGTTGAGAAGGAGTTTTGGAAAATATTTTACCTTCTCTTGATAGAGAAAATATTTTCCTCTAATTTGAGGAAAATGAATTGATGAGGAAAATATTTTCCAAAAAGTTTAAGCCAACTAAACATGAAAAAATTAAAAAACATTACCAAACACACCCTTAATGTTTAATCATAGGATGACAATACTTCCTCATTTCTGAATGTAATCGATAACGTCAATAAACAAATTTCTTGTGAACTTTAGAATTTTGAAGTAAGAAAAAATTATCATAATATCTAAAGGAGTAGACATATAGATATTTTTTATCCAGAAAAACAGTAAAAATTGCAGTGGCATTCTTTGATTTGCTTATAGTGTTTGTGGGCAACTAAAATTTTATTGAATTTAAACCCGTAAGAAATTTGAATTTGATCTCAATTAAATATATTTTGGTCCAAATAAATATTATGGTCTAATATAATTGAATTAATTATATAAATCTAATATATATGGATTAAATAAATAAGTCTTTATCCATTAGGCTAAATGAGCTAAAGTGATGAGCCCACTTCATTAAGCCCAAGATGTCATATGATGTGGCACGCCAAGTCAAGCGAAAGAGCCAATAGGATCATGTCACATGTCAAAATGAAAAGGTATGCTAGGTCACATTAAAAGGCCAATGAAATCGCGTCACGTGTGCAAGTGACATATCGTGGCCAATCAAATGCGGTCATGTTACACTTCAAATTGATTGGTCGGAAAGAGTTTGTTCTTATCACAACTCCTCCCTTCTACAACTACAAATAGGGGTCTTCATAACTCAGAAAATACACCAGAAGTTATAACAAGAAGCAAGAGAGAGCTCGTGGATCAAAGGCCTCAAATTTCTTTACAAGTTTCAAACTTCAAGCAATCAAGTTCAAGTTCAAGAAATCAAGTTGAATTCAAGATCATCGTTCGTGGAAACAAATATAGATTCAAGATCAAGCCCAAAGGCCCTTGAATTTATTTACTATTGGAAAGAAGAATTAGAGGATTCATAAAGATTGTACACTCAAATATTTGAGATCAAATACTGTTGTGATATTTTTCGGTCTTGATTTTATTTTCTCGACGCAAATTTATTGTCTACAAATTCTGGCACGCCCAGTGGGACCAGTTCTAACATTCATCTCCTCCTCCTGTAAATCGAAAACTCCAAGTTTCAAAATCATTTGTTGTGATGGTCGAGTACTTCAAGTCTCGTCTTCAAGTTTCGGCAAGCCTACACCCTGACAAACCTTGAAGTAAGGAGCATTTGTAGACATCAAAATTTTAAAGGATCAAGCTAAATCCTAAATTCAAGATACTGCAGGACTCTCGAATTCCTAGGAGTCTATCAGGGTTTCTTGGAGGTTATTCTACCCTAAACCCTACCTATAAAAAGGGTCACATATTCCCTTTGAAGAGGCATTTCAAAAAATGGAGATCATCTCGAAAATCCCATAAACTCACGGGGTATTCACAAAGAGATCAAGAAGTCGCCGGATAATTCTTGATAATCAAATAATTCAACAAGATCCACAACATACTTCATGGATACAAAATAAATACATGAAATCCTACATCATCCTACGTTCGAGAAATACGATGCTCCAGCCCTCGAATCACGAAGATAATCAGGAGAGACGAATCAAGGGAACAAACAAAATTGTACATGCATCATTTTATAAATAAAATTATGTTTCTTTATATTTATATTGTGGTTGCAATTTATTTTTTGTATCACATATTTATCCTTAGGCAAAGAGCCATAGGCGCGATCAGGCTGGTAATCACCATTGAAGATGTGCAATCAAGTGCATGGCTGCATGTGATCGTTGCGAAGACTTCATACAATGTCTTGGTTGGAAGGCCTTGGATACATGAGAATAAAGTAGTTCTGTCTACCTACGATCAATGTTTAAAATACTATGAGGGTGAAGTCGAGAATACGATAGTTGCTGATGATGTGCCATTCACCGAGGCAAAATCACACTTCGCCGATGCAAAGTTCTACTTGAAGTACCGCATTGTGAAGGAGCTAAAAGTTGATGATGGCATGAAAAGCAAGAATTACGAGCCCACAGCTAAAAGATCTGAGGTGACTATTGGTAAAGCTAAAGATGTTACGGAGGATGTACAACCCAATGTGAATACATCTCATAGAGGGGATATTGCGTCTTATGGAAATAAAAGTAAGTCGTGCTCCAATATGTCCCTAAAAGGAGGAAAGATGAAGACGAATCATCTTATCTCCAAACTAACATGCTAGAGGAGTTAACTCTTCCGGTAAAACAAATTGAGGCAGTAAAGTTATCCTCGAAGCTGCTTGCAGAGTTTGTATCCCAAAATCGCTTGCAGAATGTGGCACTCCCTACAAAGCGGACAGATGAAGGCTTTGATCCTAACGCTTACAGGCTATTTGCAAAATCTAGATACAATCCCAATGAGCCGTCAAAGTTAGGGAAGCTCCCATCAAAAGCTGCAATGAGGCAACCATGTGTAGGTTTGGGATACAAACAACCATCACCAGTGCGCATCTCCATAAGAAGGGCGAGTAGCAATTATATCACTGTAGAAAATGAATCTGCCTCTTTTAACATGCCTTCTTTCTTTGATTGACTTGGAAAATCAATTGTGAGAACTTCCTTATTTGAGAGATCGGGTCCATTAAAGAAGGGGAATAAGTTCTAGAGAAATTATCGAAATACAAGAACACTCGCTTCCCCCAAAATTCAGAAGTTCCCTAAAGATCATTTCCAAAGTTTGGTTCCTTCTAGAATGAAGCGACAAACAAAAGTCAAGGTTTCGTGTGATAAAGTACTAAAGGTGAAGCCATACACTGTTGTCTACATTAAAAAACGTGATGAAGACGAAGAAAGTGTGGGTTCTTCGTATAATGTTACTGCACAAAGCGAGCATGGTGTTTTATATCTAATGGAGGATGACGAGAAATTGGATGATGTTTCACCGTGTTATCACATATCCTTCAACGATGGGGACTCTTAAGAAGATGAAGATGTTGAATATGCTCCACCTGAACTTGAAGGAGGATTGAAGACTACAGTTGATGCCTTAAAGAAGTTAACCTTGTCACCAATGAAGAACCAAAAGCCACATACCTAAGTGCTTTATTAGAAGTTGATGAAGAAAGAACTTATATTGAGTTACTCAAGGAGTTCAGGGATGTCTTTTTTTGGAGCTACAGAGATTCCTGGCTTGGACCCGAAAGTAGCAGTCCATCACCTTGCCGTCAAGAATGGTGCTCGCCCTGTTAAACAAGCCCTAAAGCGCTTTAGGATGGACTTGGTTCCCCTGATTGAAACCGAAGTTAACAAACTCATTGAAGCTGGATTTATTTGGGAAGTTAAATACCCAACATGGATTTCAAGTATTGTCCATGTAAGTAAGAAGAATGGTCGGCTTCGAGTATGTGTTGACTTCAGGGATCTCAACAATGCGTGTCCCAAAAATGAATTCCTAGTTCCTATTCCAGATATGATGATCGATGCTACTACTAGTTACGAGGAAATGTCTTTCATGGACGGTTCATCGGGCTATAACCAAATTCGCATGGCACCAAAAGATGAAGATCTTACTGCATTCCACACCCCATGGGTATTTACTGCTACAAGGTAATGCCTTTTGGCTTGAAGAATGCTAGTGCTACTTACCAAAGGGCTACGCATAATATTTTCGATGATGTACTCCACAAAAATGTCGAATGCTATGGTGAGGACTTGGTGGTAAAATCAAGAGAGAAGGGAGACCACTTGAAAGACTTGTTAATGGTATTTGAGTTGCTCCGGAGGTACCAACTTAGGATAAATCCATTGATTTGTTCCTTTGGAGTAACTTCTGGAAAGTTCCTTGGTTTCATTGTTCGACATCGAGGGATCGAAATTGATCAAGCGAAAGTGGATGCCATTCTGAAAATGCCTGAGCCTCGGGATATTCATGAATTCAAAAGTCTACAAGGAAAGCTATCATACCTTAGAAGATTCATCTCGAACCTAGGTGGAAGGTGCCAACCATTTAGTCGCCTCATGAATAAAGGCATTCCTTTCAAGTGTGACCAAGCTTGTAGCAATGCCTTTGAAAGTATCAAAACCTACTTGATGAAGCCTCCAGGTTTAGTAGCTCCTACACGTGGAAAGCCATTGATACTATACATTACGGCGCAAGAAAGGTCTGTTGGACCACTATTGGCCCAAGAAAATAGTGACGAGAAAGAAAACTCTCTTTACTACTTGAGCAGGATGATGACACCAAACGAGCTGAATTGTTCGCCAATTGAAAAGTTGTGTTTGTAGCTAGTCTTCTCAATTCAAACGTTGAAGCACTACTTTCAAGCTCATGTTGTCTGTCTTGTTTCTAAAGCAAATCCCATCAAATTCATGTTGTCAAAACCCAGTCTTAGTGATCGAATAGCGAGATGGTACCTCCAATTTCAACAATTCGAGATTTTCTACATCCCTCAAAAAGCTATAAAAGGACAAGCATTGGGAAACTTCTTGGCAGATCATCTGATACCTGATGACTGGGAGCTAAATAACGAACTACCTGTCGTTGAAGTTCAACCTCCATGGAAGATGTATTTTGATGGTGCTGCATATCGCGGAGGAGCTGGTACTGGTGTAGTATTTGTCACTTCTCAAGGTGAAGTTCTACCATACTCTTTTACGTTGACGCAACTCTGCTCTAACAACGTTGATGAGTGTCAAGCACTAATACTTGGGCTTGAAATGGCTATTGAAATGAAGCGGTTGCAATTGCAAGTCTTTGGTGACTCTCAGTTAGTGGTTAATCAACTTCTAGGTAGTTACGAGGTCAAGAAGCCGGAACTACGCCCGTAACATGATTATGCTAAAAAATTAATGGTGTGGCTCGGTGATGTGACTATTCAGCATGTGACAAGGAAAGAAAAAAAGGCTGATGCTTTGGCTACCCTAGCTTCATCATTAACCCTACCTGATCAAGCGCAAGTTACTGTTTGCCAAAATGGGTAGTGTCGTGATTAGTAGGGATTTTAGCCTATTATTTTCTCATTTTTACTTATGTTTTGGGTCATAAATGCGTGAAGGTACTCCAGGAAACTAACTTAATATGCTTGCTTGCAGGATTTGTACAAAATGAGCCAAAGAAGCCATAATCAACTCATAAAGGAGTCAAAACTTGAACAAAAATCAAAGCTGGGCCAAGAGCTGTGGAACGCGAACCGCGATAGAAAAGCGTGGATGCAAAATTATCAATGCGGACGCGAACATAATTACACGGTCCGACAAATGGAGAATCAGGGAGATGGTTTTGGGCACTAGTAGAAAACACGGACCGCGTCAGAAAGAGGCGGCAGCGAAAGTACCATCGCGGCCGCGATTGGAATTTCGCAGACCGCAGTTGCTAAGATTTAGAGAGTTCACAAATGATGCAAAAATGAGAAAGGCGGTCCACGTCAAAAGTTCGCAGACGCGGTGGAAAATATGTGGTCCACAAAACAAGGTTCATCCCAGTCCTAAATGTGAAGAAACGTGGACCGCGATCAAACTTTCGCGGCCGCGAAGCAAGAGTGCGGTCGCGGTCAGAATTACGTGGCCGCGAAACCTTCACATGGGTGTTTTTGTCCGGAAATTATGCTTAGTATAAATATAACCTTTTGTCAATTTTAGGTTAAGTTTAGTTTTTGTTGAGCACGTGAGACGACTAGTTTTACCTATTGGCAATTTTGTACAAGATTTACGTATTAAATTTAGATTTTCATCTTTCAATTTAGTATTATGGCTTTTATCACCTCTTTATCTTCAATTTTTGTTGTTATTGTGAGTAGCTAGACCCCATACCTAGGGTTGTTACCCAACCCTAGTGTGGGTATTTAATGAGTCTTGAATTTTAGGGCTTGAATATTTATGGGTTAGTGATATTTAGCATAATCCATGCTAGAATTGTAGAATTAGTGGTTGCAAACATTAATTCATGCCTTTATGACTTAGGCTCTTCGTGAGAAAGAGGGACTAAGTCTAGAAACATTAGGCTAACAAGAAATTGGGGTGAACTCAAGAAATTGATAGCCCCAATTAAATGGTTAAACCTAGAGATAGTAATACCCGACTTGAGCTAATATCACTTGTATTGCATGAATGC
This sequence comes from Nicotiana undulata, assembly GCA_005239495.1. NCBI lineage: Eukaryota > Viridiplantae > Streptophyta > Magnoliopsida > Solanales > Solanaceae > Nicotiana > Nicotiana undulata. The sequence continues at coordinate 6,207 of MDKH01004397.1, forward strand.
CCATTTGGACTTGAGAAAGCCAAATTGGGCAAAATCACTCAAACTACCAAGAAGTATAGAGTGAGTACTTGGGTGTGATAGCTATATTACGACCCCAAATTGACCAAACTTGCCCTAGATACTTATACCCATTAGATATCCACCTAGGCGGAAGTCACTACCCTAGTGACTTTTAAACATTTGAAAACCAACACCAAAAATATTATACTTAGTTTTAATCCTTGCAAACAATAGTGTAGAATTTGAAGTAGAAACAATACCAACATGTTTGGAAGTGAAATTAGGAACAACACACACATCTAGAATTAGATAGAAACTTAATTCCAAATCAATTAACTTCCCAAGGAAATTGATCCCGACCTTGTTGGGTAAAACTACATCAACCATCCTCGCTACACAATAGTAGTTCAGGGTTGGAATCAATTAAGTTTTTGGCACCGTTGCCGGGGAGTTGGACGGTTTTAGCTATCTATCTAACTATTTGTGTGTTTGTTTTTCTTTCTTTCCATTTTTTCTAACTTTTGTGTGTCAATTGCTTTAGATACCAAATGTCTCATAACGAAGCTCTCAGACATATTCCACCAGGGGAGGAGGTAGATGAAAATGAGGTGGATGAGGTTCCTCCTGAATCTTAAGCATAAAGAAGAGGCCGCCAGGCTAATGATAACATTCCAAACCCTTCCCCGATTCCTCCAAGGGCAGCACATAGGGTGCTACCCAATGAAGGCTACGCAAGTGCGATTGTCCCGCCCCGGATTCGGGTGGGAAATTTTCAGATGACCAATGTCATGCTTACTTTATTGGAGCAAAGAGGTTACTTCACCGGATCTCCACATCAGAATGCATATAAGCATCTCAAAAGTTTTGTAGACACATGTTGGGGGAGAAGGAAGGCTTTCCCATTTTCACTTAGAAGGAAGGCTTTTGATTGGCTTGAGGGGATACCCAACCATTCCATCCACACTTGGGATGAGTTGACCGAGAAGTTCATAGCAAATTGTTTCTCTTTGGGACATATGGCAACATTGAGGGATGAGATCTTAGCCTTTAAACAAGATCCAAATGAACCATTCATGAAATCTGGGAACGGTACCGGACCATTGTAAAGGAATGCCCTAACAACGATATAACTTAAGCAATGATCCAACAGATATTTTATAGGGGTATCAACACAACTAACCAGTGTGTGGTGAATCAGCTCGCATGGGGAAATTTCATGAAAGTGTCGTATGCCGATGATTGCGACATATTAGATGATACGGTGGACACCTCCCTAGCTTGGCAAAGTCGGGCAAACGTTCTTCAGGGGGACCCTAACGTAATCCATCTTCACAAGGAACTTCAAGATCATGGGCAGGCCATAGCAGAGTTGACGACTACAATGAATCAGTTAGCCAAAGCACAACTTCAGCAAATTCAAGGGCCAAAGCAAGTGAATGCCATGGAAGGAGTAAACATAATGGTCCACGGGAGAAGACAAAGAGGTCAACAAGTTCAGAACAATCAAGATCCATTTGATCAAAGTGGTAGTGGTTATAATCAAGACGATTCTTATGATGTTCAAAGTGAGGAAGTTTTATACGCCAATAATTACCAATGTCAACGGAGCAATGCTCCATATCAACAGTGGAGATCCCAGGGAAACAATCAAAATTGGGGCAACCAAGGTCAAGGAAATTAGAATAGTGGCAACAACAACAATCCGAACAGTTGGGGGAACAACAATTAAAATTGGGGTAATCAACAAGGCAATTGGGGAGGAAACAATAATAGCAATTGGAGTGGCAACAATAACAATAATTGGGGAGATAATAAAAACCAAGGGGGTTGGAGCAACAATAACCAAGGAAATCAAGGGTTGGGTGTCGCGCCCCCTTTTTCTCGCGAAATCGGGTTTCGACATTTTTGGACAACTCCTTTTGAAAGGGTAAGGAAAAGGAATTGGTTTAGAGTCGCCACCTAACGGATTAAGGTGCGTTAGGGAACCTAAAGCGGATAACTTATGTTATACCAGTTTACATCACCAGAGATCAGGTAAGGGCTCAAATTACCTTGAGGGGAAGGTGTTAGGCACCCCTCGAGGTCCACAACGGTTGGTCCTGGTCGAACTTAAATTAAGCGAATTAGTTTAGGAAAAGTAAAGGAAACTAATCAATAGGGATAGGGGGTCCTAAACCTTTTAGCCTATAAGATCACCCCGTGCAACATAAATAATACTTCGCAACTCCCCCGAGACGGGGGTGTTACTCATATTATCCAGCGGGCACAAACTATCATCTCCTGCTACCCGATTACTATCTTTAATTTGTTACTTAAGCGTTCTAGTTGATTCTAGTTCGTTTCCTATGCGTGCACTACCCGTCTCTTACCTATGGCCCTGGAGGAATTAGGACCTCTATTTAGGATGGTTCTAGAATAAGCCTAGGTTGCTCAAAAAATATAAAAGACTAGGTGACAAGCAAAACAATTAAGGCTTTCAAATAAAAAGCAAATATGGGCTCATATTGACCTCTACACATAAACAGCAAATGCACGCAATTGATTGACAAGATTTATTAATCTTAAAGTTATATAGGCAGGATATCTATGTGAGAAATAGGCGAGCAGTGTTATATAGAAGCAGTTTCATTAAGGCGAGTGTCAGGACCTATTATTTTGCCTACTGATATTATTCATTAAAATATCTGGGCGCTTCAGGCAATAACACATCACAATTACAAATCCAGAATTGTTATTAAGTCCTATAGGCATATTGTCTAAGTGATTGACAATGGCGATTGTGTTCAGAACCAATTAGTAGAATCCTATAGGCATGACTTCTACGAGCGTGGTGATTGTCGTCCCATAGACATGATTTCTAAGTGCAAACTGATTTTAGATTTATAGACATGTTTCATAACCTTGTATTTTCCTTTAATCCTATACTCCGGTGTTGGTTCCAGATCTGACCTCAACCTTGCGCTTGGCCTCACCGTTAGTCGAACTTTGGCATTTCATGGGCTAGCGGATTACCTTACCTATTAGGCTTTTCTTTCGAGTCCCAGTTCGAGCGAGTGTCTCGAGTGCATAAACATGAGTTATATCACAAACATATAGGTTGGATTAGTTTACCATTTCTAAGAATTACACAACAGGCGTAATTTACGAGAAGGAATGCAATGTGTGTAAGGTATAAAGCTCCAGGTATGCTATTACGGCGCGTTGTGGCTTTCATACGTAAATCGACCGTAGCCCTGATCTCGTGCGAGGATGCGACCCTGTTTAGTTTAGTTTCAAGAGCTCATCTGTAAGTTTCTCAAGTCTGTGTGCGAAGTGATAGGGTGAAGCTACAATAAACAGGTAATAGAGCTAAGGCCGAATTTAGATCTAAAGAAAACTAAGACTTTGGCTAAAAATATCCCCACAGACGGCGCCAAATTGTTTGACCAAAAATTTTCAAGTCTTTTTGATAAACTAAAAAAGATGATGAGAAAAAGGATAAAGTCTAGCAAAAAATAATTAACTCCAGATCAAAGAACGGTAAGCAAGAAAAGCTAGACAAGGTTAAACTTGAGAATCAATTAACACCTCGATAAAGATCTAAGATATGCGATGAGATAACATTCATGATAGCATTACTTCATAATATAAAGTAGAGGAAGAAGAAAAGCTTCACCCATCGTGGCCACGAGATATGTCTTCATTTATTCAATAATGATGATTATAAGAAAAATAGAAAGGCTCTGAGCCCTCTCTTCTTTACAGGGTAGACTCTCAAGTCCCTCTTCTATTGTAAGTGAAGGAGTTTCTAATATTGGGAACTGTCCCCCGTATTTATACAAGGTATTCTCATTTACCCAACGGTCCTTAGCCAGGATACCTAAGTCTTTGGACCGCACTTTAGATTGACCCTCGTAAACGACGTAACATCTACTTCGCCGTTCAGGCCTTCTGAGTGTACGACCCCGGCCTTGGCCGAGGTGCTCGTCGCTATAGTGCCTAATGAGTACAACTTCGGCTTATTCAATCCTTTGTCGTTCCTTTTTATGCGGATTCCCGTTTGGTCAAATTTCGACCCATACACCCACAGTATGGGATAATATTGGGTATGTTGTTGTGCAGAATCAAAGGAAAGAGATTAGTTTCTTAAAATTGGAAATCACATATCTCAATAGTAGGGATATTGCATGTATTATGGATGACACTAAATTTATTTTTATGAAAAAAAATGGATTAGGGAATATGTAGTTTAAGAAGATAATGAGGGATAAGGTGATGGTTTTATGCCGTTGCGAAAATATCATTTAAATGACAAAAGGAGATTTGAAATCTTGTTGAACATGTGGATTTAATGGTGGAAGCTAATATGGAGAATAAAAGGGAGAAGTGGTATAGGGAGGGGGGAAGAATGTGAGGGAGGGTTTGTTTAGGAGAAAGTGAAAAAGTACGAGTGACATATGTGGCGCGCACACACAGCCGTGATCAAATTTGATTGTGGCATTTTAAGGATGTATTAATATTACTTCGTATAAAAGTAAGAGGGTAAATAAATGTTAGCAATGTTTAGATGTGTAAGTGAGTTTCCGAAAAAGTTTAGGAGGTTCTTGATGTATTTTCCCTAGTAACATTAAATAACAACATGTACAAATAAAGATAATGATATATAATAAGCTATCATCAGGGCGGATTTTGTAAGGCTCGGGGGAATGGTACGCTATTGGCAATAATAACATATGATACAAAGGTGCCACTGGCAAAGGGAATGATCAAATCCCACCCGCAATAGTTTTTTAAGCTTTTGGCTTGCTATATCACGTTAAGCTTTCTATTAGTTTATATATTACATTCTCTTTTTTTTCTCTTTTTATGTAATTATCGATGACTATCTTACTTAATTTGTTAATTTTTGACTTTTTTTTTGTGTCTCTCATTAGTTAAGTGTTTGCTTTTTTTGCCCAACGTTAAGATAACATTTTATTTTGTAAATCTTCGCTCTATCATAACTATAGTACAATATTTTTTCGTTCAGTCGATTTATATTATATATAAAAACGACAGGTGACTGAAACAAGTCCAAAATTGCTCAAATCGACAAAATATTCACTATATCACAATGTATAAATAGCGGCACATGGATGTTCAAAGTACAAACATTAGAGACCTGGTGGTTTGCTTCAGAAGTTTGAGATTCCTTAGTGGAAGTGGGAGCATATCACTATGGATTTTGTTGTTGGACTACCACGGACTCAAAGGAAGTTTGACGCGGGATGAGTCATTATGTAGGCTGACCAAGTCAGCACATTTCATTCCCCTGGAAGTTACCTATTCTTTAGAGCGGTTGGATGAGATTTCCATCTGCGAGATCGTCCGTCTTCATGGCGCGCCCGTGCCTATCATTTCTGATCGAGGTACGCATTTCACCTTGCACTTCTGTAGAGCAGTACAACGTGAGTTAGGCACGCAGGTTGAGTTAACCACAACATTTCATCCCCAGATGGACAGACAATCTGAGTGCACTATTCAGATATTAGAGGATATGCTTCACGCTTATGTTATAGATTGAGGGGGTTCTTGGGATCAATTCTTGCCACTTGCGAAGTTCGCCTAAAACAACAGCTACTAGTCGAGCATTCATATAGCTCCCTATGAGGCACTATACGGGAGATGGAGTCGTTCGCCAGTTGTATGGTTCGAGCTATGGGAGGCTCGGTTGTATGGTACAGGATGACTTGGACAAGGTAAAAAATATTCAATATCTACTTCGCACAGCTCAGTCTAGGCAGAAAAGTTATGTCGGTCGTAGAGTTTGTGATGTTGCATTCATGGTCGGAGAGAGGGTATTGCTCCGAGTTTCACCCATGAAGGGTATGATGAGTTTGAGAAGAAGGGCAAGTTGAGCCCTAGGTATATTGAGCCCTTTGAGATTCTTCAGAGAGTGGGTGAGGGCCTACAAGCTCGCATTGCCACCTAGTTTATCAGCAATTTATCCGGTGTTCCATGTATCCATGCTCCGAAAGTAACATGGTGATCCGTCCAATGTGTTAGATTTCATATCAAACCAATTAGACAAGGATTTGACTTACGAGGAGGAGCAGGTGGCTACTGTAGCCTGGTAGGTCCGACAGTTGAGGTCTAATAGTTTGAGTGAAGTGGAGAGGCCAGTCAGGCAAGGAAATCGCTTGGGATTCAGAGTTGTTCATGCGGAGTAGACATCACTTTTTCACTAGTTCACGTACATTTCTATGTAAGTTCGAGGGCAAACGTTTGTTTTAGAGGTGGAGAATATGATGATCCGATAGGTCACCTAGATCTTTAACCCTTAATTCTGTGTTTTGAAGCCTCAAATAGCTCCTTTTAACCTTAATTGACTTGGGTGTGCAGTCTGTGCCTCTTTCCGAAAGAATTTATGTGAAAAATTGATTAAAATGTGAATTTGTGCCTTAAAATTCATTTGAGTTGGCTTCGGTCAATGTTTCAAGCAAACATACTCGGATTCGTATTTTGACGATCCCGATGGATCCATTTCTTGATTAGGGACTTGGACGTATGCCCGGAATTGAATTTGAAGGTTCCTAGCTCGAGTTATCATAATTTATTCAAATTTGAAGTTTAAAGGTTTAAAGAATTTATAAATTTGGCAGATGTTTTACTTTGTTGATACAGGATCCGAATTTTGATTTCGGAGCTTGGTATAAGTCCATTATTGTATTGAAGACTTGTCTGCAAAATTTGTTGCAAAACGAAGTGATTTGACGTGATTCGGACGCCCGGTTGTTAAAGTGAAAGTTCTTAAGTTTTATTGAAAATTTCTTTCGTTTTGATGTACGATTCTTAAATCTAGGTGTTATTTTGATCGAGCGAGCGAGCGAGTTCGTATAATATTTTTGACCTTGTGTGCATATTTGGTTTGGAGCGCCGAGGGCTCCTGTGAGTTTCGGATACGCTACGGATGGTTTAAACTTAGAAAAAAATATGGTTTTTTGAGCTTCAGTTGTCACGGGTGTATTTTACTTCGCGATCGCGAAGCCTTACATGTGATCGCAAAGGGGAATCTAGGTATGGGGAGGATTTCATTCTACACGAACGCAAGACCATGGTCGCGAATGCGAAGCATTGGGGGAGGGGGGTCGTCTCTTTGCGAATGCGTAGTGTTAGATAGGTTGGGCTAGAAAAGGAACTTACTCTATGCGAAATCGAGCCCAGGCTCCCGAACATTGTGGTGTGGGGAATTAAACCTACGTGAACGCATAGAGAAGTAAGCCTGATAAGTTGTGCTCTTCGCGAACGAGTCAGTGTTCTCGCGATTGCGATGAACACCTGACGCCCAGTCACTTAAATAATTCAAATCGGAATTCCACCCATTTTTCATAATCTTTCCATTAGAACTCGGCCTGGAGGCGATTTGGAGAAGAAATTTCAACACCAGTTCATAGGTTAGTATACTTTAACTCATTTTCTTCCATTTCTAACATCACCCATTAATTTCTAGCTTTAATCTTTGTTCTTATATGGTAGAAAACTAGTGATTAAGGAAGAATTTGAGATTTTTGCAAATTCGGGATTAAGACCTCAATTTGGGGTCAAATTTCAAAACTAGTTACATTATCGGGCTCAGGGTAAATGGGTTAATGAATTTTGGTCCAAACCACAGGTTTTGACCAAGCGGCACCAAGGTTGACCTACCATGCCTTAACTGTTATGTGCTTTAAATGCCTCACATGACTTTACTTGTTGCTTCTCACTTATTATTATCATGTTAAAGATGTTAAATTTTTCCATGCTTTCATGACTTACTACGATTTGCCTTAAATAATTTACTTGTACCCTTAGTTGTAATTTATTGAATTGTCTTGTTGTTTAGTATCATTATAGTGGATTCTTAACTTGAGACGAGATTTCCTTTCTGTTTCTGCTTCATACCATTGCTCGTACAAGACCCCTGTGATTTAAGTTATTAAATTAAATGTACTTATTGATTTATTCATACATACGGTGGGATCGGGTTGCACGCCACAACAGGTAAAATAATAGTGGATTGATGCGGTGAAATAAGGGAGAATTACGATACTGATTCTGATTTTATGGAGGGATCGGGTTGCGCGACGCACCATACATTTATTTATTATTGTCGATGTTATTACGATGGAATAAGGGAGGATAGTGTTGTACGGTGGGATCGGGTTGCGTACCGCAACAATCTATCTAGATTTATTTTCCTTATCGTATTGTGTTGGCTTTGGTATTGTCATACGAGACACTAAACATTAGTATTCCTGGCATTTACTGGTTTCCTTTTGGATGTTGAGTTATTATCATATGTTAAATTCTTTAATTCGTTCCTGCATTTTCTTTTCTGTCTTTATCTTATGCTGCGTACACGTTATTGTAAGTGACTGCCCTAGTCTCGTCACTACTTCACCGAGGTTAGGCTCGACACTTATAGAGTACATGAGTTTGGTTGTACTCATACTACACTTTGCTCTTCTTGTGCAGATTTTGGAGTCGATCCCAGCGGCGATTCATAGATTGCTCGGGTCGGCGATTGAGTGGAGACTTGAGGTACAATTGCTTGGCTTCCGCAGCCCCTATAGTCTCCTTCTGTCGTTTTTAGCTGTGTATTTTCTTTCAAACAACTATATACTTTTATTTAGACCTTTATGTGTAGTATTCTAGAAGCTCGTGCACTTATGACACCAGGTTCAGGGTGGAATTAGATATTTCAGTTGTTGCGACTTTCACACTTCACCATAGATTTATTGCAGTTATTTCAGCTTCTTAATTATCATTTAATTTGAACTGTTAACAACAACAACTACTACTACAAACCCAATTTGATCCCAACATGTGGGGTCTGGGGAGGGTAATCTGTACGCAGACCTTACCCCTACCTAATGCAGGTAGAGAGGCTGTTTTTAATAGACTCTCGACTCAGGAAGGGCCAGAAGAAGAGGGAAGCAAGGAAGGAAGAAAGATGAAAAAAAAACAAAAACAAAAACAAAAAAACACAAAAAAAATAAATCACATACCGTAATAAAGGATAAATAATATCCAATAATAGCAACATGGAATACAATACCTGAGGCGAACAAAATCACATACCGTAATTTGAACTGTTAAAAACGGTTAAATTATTCTAACGTTGGCTTGCCTAGCAAGTGAAATGGTAGGCGTCATTACGGTCTCGAGGGTGAGATTTTCGGATCAGGACAGTAATTGACCACTTTCTTGCCAATTTATAACTACTACCTCAAGAAATAATACACTTTAATATTAAAAGATGCACTAACACCACCCGAATGATTTGCTTTATTATGAAGAAAAAGTAGACAGAAATGTTAGCTTTCGCTCAATTATTTTTGCTAAGGATCTTTTTTCCTGATTGTTATTTTGCTTTACTTTTCAGTTTTAAGAAGCATCTACTGCTGAGCATCCTCTTGATTCCGTCACCCACCTTGTTTGTGAATTATATACTAATTTACAATATATATACCTCTTGAGATAATTGTTCCAATCATGGCATACATCCAAGAATGTATATTTTTCTTCCTTGTATGGCTAATTTCAACCATCTTTATTCGAAAGCTATTCAGAAACCGCAGCACATCTTCTTGTCTCCCTCCAAGCCCAATTGCACTTCCAATCATAGGCCACCTTCATCTTCTTGGTCATTTACCACACCAAGTATTTCACAAGCTTTCAAACCAGTATGGACCCTTGATCTACTTAAGACTTGGCTCTGTACCTTGTGTAGTTGCTTCTTCACCAGAAATGGCGAAAGAGTTCCTCAAAAATCATGAAATCTCATTCGCTAGTCGACCAAAAACAGTTGCAGTAGACTGCTTAGCTTATGATGCAAAAGGCTTTTCTTTTGCACCTTATGGACCTTACACAAAGTCCATGAAGAAGCTATGCGTTTCTGAACTTCTTGGTGGTCGAACAATTGACCTGTTTCTTCCAGATAGACGCGATGAAATAAGGCGTTTTATAGCATTACTAACAGAAAAGGCAAAATCAAGTGAGGATGTGGATCTGGGAGGTGAGCTTCTAAGGTTGGCAAATAATGTTGTTTCAAGAATGCTAATGAGCAAAAGATGTTCTGAGAATGAAGATGAAGCTGGGGGTATGAGAAAGCTCATTCAAGAGTTTGCTGAACTGACTGGAAAGTTTAATCTATCAGATTTTATGTGGTTTTGTAAGGATCTTGATTTACAGGGATTTCGAAAAAGTGCAATAGATGTCCGCAACAGATTTGATGAGATGATTGAGAGGATCATAAATGAGCACCAAGCGACAAGGAGGAAGAGAAATAATGAAGATGAAGTAGTCAAAGACTTACTTGATATTTTGCTAGATAAACAGGAAGATGAAAGCTTTGAGATACGATTAAGCAGAGAGAACATCAAAGCCTTTATCATGGTGACTTTTTCATCTTCATCTCTTTTAGTTTCTTTTTTCTTTTTACGGTTTAATCTTTCGGCCGTTATCCATGTCCTCAGAGGCGGAGCTACTAGGTTTTAAATTAATAATTTGTACATATTCATTGAATTTCTTAATACAAATACATGGTTTGAACAAGAATCCGCCCCGGTAGCCCAACTAATCCGGTATCGCAAGGTTAAATGAGTTTACTTTTGCAGGACATCTTTGCTGCTGGAAGTGATACATCAGCTATTACGATAGAGTGGGCACTAGCAGAGCTGATTAACCATCCAAGCATAATGCAGAAAGCCGTACAAGAAATTGATTCCGTCGTTGGAAAGAACCGTCTCGTCGAAGAATCAGACATAGAAAACCTTCCCTACCTTCAAGCCATCATCAAAGAAACTCTAAGACTTCATCCTGCAGCACCAATGATAGTCAGAATATCAAGTGAAGACTGCAAAATAGGGGCATACGTAATTCCAGCAAAGACTAGACTATTCGTCAATGTTTGGAGCATTAACAGGAATAAAGATTACTGGGAAAATCCACTTGAATTTCAACCAGAAAGATTTTTGAGTGAAGAGAGAAGCGGTAGAGTTCAATTAGATGTAAGGGGACAACACTATGAATTTTTGCCATTTGGATCTGGCCGAAGGGGCTGCCCAGGAACCTCATTAGCATTGAAATTAGTTCATACAACTCTTTCAGCAATGATTCAGTGCTTTCAATGGAAAGTTAATGGAGAAGGAAATGATAAGATGGTGGATATGGAGGAGGGGCCTGGTATCACTATTCCTCGAGCCCATCCTTTAATCTGTGTTCCTGTGGCTAGGATTGATGCCCTCCTACCTAGTATGCATGTGTGATATGTGCTTAACATTAGTGTCAAATGGATGAATTGAGCTACAACTAGTCGAGTTAAAACGAATGAATTAATAAATGGGTTTGGTCATAACTCTTTGTGGTGGTTAAGATGGATAGTGTCAATTTGGGTCAGACAATGAGTTAAAGTTCAATCTGCCCAACTCAGTATCGTTTTTCATTTTTTTTATAATTGTATTATTAAAAATTAAGCTAATAAACGAATTTCTATTATTTAAAACAATTATCTCAAACAAATCAAACCACAAATATATATTATATATGTTTTAATAAGTTTTAGTGGTTAATTTGGGTTAGGTATATAGTCAAATTGACCCAAACCTTTAGATAGATATGGCCAAAATCATAGGGGGAGCCAGGATTTTATTAATATCATCATTAGAGTTAATTAAAGAGAGAGTGGAGGAATTAAAGAAGCGAGGAATAGAGGGGGCATGGTGAAGAGATACAAAGGTGGGGGAGTTACTTGGGGTCTCGTTGTGGATTAGGGTAGCAGCGTCGATGGTGGGTATGATGAAGACGCATGTCGAAATTGAGAAGGCGGTGAGCGAGGAGGTGGAGGGCTGGTAATACCATTACGGCGTCTCGATCTTGGGGAAAATGTGACCGTTTTCCATGGGGTATCATATGGGTTATCCGATTCATCATTGAGATCAATGTCCAAAGGGATGGGTTGGGTTTCTGGCGGCAGAAGGTCGTTTGGTGAAGGAGTGAGGAGAGTTGATAAGAAGGTGGATTTTGAGTGATTGGGAGTTGGGGTATCAAGCTGCATAGGAAACTGGTCAGAAGGGTCATTGGAATGGAAACGAAGGAGTGTATGGAGCTAACGAAACAGTAAGAAGGGAAGAAGTTGGGGAGGAGGATGAGTAAGAGAGCACTTTTCAGCTCCTTGTTTTTATAAGATTTGTTGAATTGAGGAGTGTTCATTTATTCTACAGGTAAGCTTCCATAGCTCCAATCACTTAGACCCGGTAGAAACTAAGTAAAAGCAACCAAAAATGGCACATATATATCTTAATGGATTAATAGGTCTGGTATATTTTTATAATATCTTTTATATCAGTATTTAGTAAATAGTACCTGTTAGAACCTATTTATATAGATCTCGTCAATCTCCTTTTACGTATATGTATACACACGTGGTTCTCTTACTAAATAATAATGGATGATTAACTAATCATTTGGCCTTGAATTTTAAGGCCAGATTAAAAAATTTGAACAATCTTTTAGTGTGTTTATTTTTATGATAATAAAATAGCAGAAATGGACTTTCAACTAAGTAAAATTAAAATCTGCTACAACACCTTAATTAAGAATATTTTACATCTTAAAATAATAAAATAGTCTCAGCTCAAAAAATCAAATTGTGATATAGGCCATAAATGAAGGAAAAATATGAATTATTGGTAAAAGATTATAATCCATTTTCATTCACGCTGAAAAATTATGTCATGAAATTGGAATGGTACACTATTTTGAAGAAAAGAAGCCCAAAGAAGACAGAAGATAATGTAGAACATTCAAACGTGAAAAAATAGGGGAGGAAAATTAACGAGGCACGACGGGGCAAGGCAAAATCAGGAAAAAGTGCTAAACAGGGTAAGGGAGGGCGAGTTGACACTTGCCTTGCCCCACCTACCTCGCCCTTCCCTATTTACGTCCCTACACCTTCGGCGTCGACATTGTGATTGAAGTATTTCAAATACGGTACTCATAACCTCAACATTTGTCACTTTACCAAATGCACAATTACATCTCTTTTTGATGAGTTTAACATAATTCAAATATTCATAAGTATTTTGAATGATACATATGGACATGTGCTATTGCTATCAATTACATTTTCATAGTCATGAAATTCTATAAAATGATTCATTTAAAGCTCAAGTGGCACAATATATGCATTCAAGTGTATTGCATGAGACATGTGTTAGAATCATTGTGATCGATTAGCTGCTAGTGAGAGGAGGAAGAATCTGAGAGAAAGAGGAAAGAAAAATATCATGTGCAATTGTAAAATGAGCATCCGAAGCTTCTAGACTCGGAGCTCTTCTATTTATATATGGTCCGGATCTTTACAATTGGGCCTTTGGCCAAAACAAAAAGAATGAGTTATTGGGCTACCTATTAATACAAAGGCTGGACAGATCTGATTACGTACAAAAGAAAAACTCTATTATTCAACCCCCCCCCCGGAAGTTGAAGGGGGGAAGCACCTTCAACTTGGGGAGAAAACCATGATGCGCCAACCCAGCGAGGGGCTTGGTCAAGATATCAGCCAACTGACTGGTGCTGCTAACAGGGAATAAGTCAATGAGACCTTCTAATAATTTGCCCCTGACGAAGTGACAATCAACCTCGATATGCTTTGTACGCTACGCTCGTGAAAGACAGGATTACGAGCAATATGGAGAGCTGATAGGTTGTCGCAGAATACAGAAACAGGAGTCACACCAGCAACACCCAAGTCTGCCAACAAGCGAGTGAGCCATGTTAATTCTGCAACTAGTTTACTCAACGCACGGTATTCAGCTTCAACACTACTAAGAGAAACAATTGTTTCTTAGACTTTCATGAAACAGGACTCCCACCAAATAACACAAAGAAATCAGTCACTACTTGCGAGAATCTGGGCAAGCAGCCCAATCACTGTCACAATACCCATGTAAAGCAAAGTTTGAAGAGTTATTAAAAAAATACCATAATCAAATGTTCCTTTGAGATAGCACAGCACATGTAAAGCAGCAGAGTAGTGAGGAACTCGGGGATATTGGAGAAACTGACTGAGATGCTGGACAACAAAGTTCAAGTCAGGCCTGGTATGAGTTAAGAAATTGAACTTGCCAATAAGACTCCGATACAGTATTGGATTGGGAAGCAAATCACCATCAGCAGCTTGTAATTTCAAAGTAAGATCAAGAGGAGAGACCACTGGAGATACCTTTGAACACTTATGTTTATCCAAGAGATCTAAAATAAACTTTCTTTGACTTAACAACAAGCCAGCAGGAGTAGAAAATACCTCTATGCCCAAAAAATAGTGCAAGGCGCCCGAATCCTTTATCTTAAATTGTTCATCGAGATAGGACTTTAAAGCAGAAATTTCTGACACATCATTACCCGTTAGAATTATGTCATCTACATACACTGCCAAAATGACCATAGACTCCCCTGACCTCTTTGTGAATAGAATATAGTCATTAAGAGAATGCGTAAACCCCTTTGCACACAACGCACTTCAAAGCTTAGCATACCATTGTCTTGAGGCTTGTTTGAGCCCACAAAGGGACTTTTGAAGTTTCCAAACAAAAGGCTGCTCGGAACTAGAAGAGGATTCCACAGTGAACCCATGAGGCAACTTCGTATAGACTTCCTCATCCAAATCCCCATGAAGGAAGGCATTGTTTACATCTAGCTGAAAAAGTGGCCATTATTTCTTAACATCCAAGGCAATGAGACATTTAACAGTGGTCATTTTGACCATAGGGGTGAAAGTTTCATTGTAATCCACCCCAGCAGTCTGAGTATCACCTCTGACTACTAGTGTAGCTTTATATCTTTCTATGAAACCATCAGCTCTAAACTTAATCTTATATACCCACTTACACCCAATGGCCTTCTTGACAACATGGAGAGGAACTACAGACCATGTCTGATTGCCTTCAAGAGCCTCAAATTCTTTCCTCATTGCCTCTTGCCACTCAGGAACCAAAGCAGCCTGAGAATAGGTGTAAGGCTCAGAAAGTACTGTTTGTGTCTTAGGATGATTAGAGGTAGAACTGGACCCAGGGCCTTGGGAAAAGATGCAGAGACGGAAGAACAGATATAGTCATTGAGGTAGGAAGGAGCAACATGGGTTCTGGTGGATTTTCTCAAACCCTCAGAAGTTAAAGAAGGAATAACCGGATGTGAATTGACAGAAGAAGGAGGGCTAGATGTCATGGAAGAAGGGGAAGATGAGCAAGTTACATTGGCAGATTCATTAGAAGGAGATGCAGATACTGGAGAAGAAGGTTCATGAGGAACATGAATGGGAGAAGGCAATGGTGAAGTAGAAGAAGAAGGAGAATAAGGAGCAGTAGAGTCATAGACAAAGTTTGTAGGAGAAGAAGTGGAAGAAGAACCAACAGAAAAATTGACAGAAAAAAGAAACACTGATTCATGAAATATAACATCCCTAGAAATGAAAAATGCTCTAGTTTCAAGGTTAAGGAGTTTGTAGCCTTTCTTTCCAAAAGGGTACCCCATGAAGACTGCAGGTATGCACCTGCTAGTGAATTTATCCCTGTGAATAGGAGGTCCAAATACCCTTAAAACCAACTCAAATGGGGACTTATTGTGAAGCAGTTTAGAAGGAAATCTATTAATCAAATAGGTAGCAATTAGGACACAATCCCCCAATATTTTGTAGGCACATTAGAATGAAAAAGAAGTACCCTTGAAGTTTCAAGCAAATGCCTATGTTTTCTCTCTCTACCCCATTTTGTTGGGGAGTATATGGACAAGAAGTGTGGTGAATAATGCCTTGTTCAGTAAAGAAAGAAGAGGTGGAAGGACTGGAACCTAACTCTAAAGCATTATCAGACCTAACAGTCAAAACTTTAGAATTAAACTGTACCATGGCAATGAAAGCTTTTAGAATAGGAAAAGCATTTGACTTAGTCTTTAACAAATGAGTCCAAGTTGTCCTAGTAAAATCATCCACAATTGTTAAGAAGTACTTGCACCCATCATGTGTGGGAACATGACAGGGACCCAAGTGTCAACATGTATCAATTGGAAAGGAGTGCTTGTGTGAATTGTACTATTTGGGAAATGAAGTCTGGTTTGCCTTGTCATTGGACAAATATTACAACAAAGTCTTGTTTACCAGAAAGCATAGAAGAAATAGAAGGAATAGACTTTAAATGAACAAAAGGTATATGTCCCAATCTACTATGCCAAAGAATGTTCATTTATTCATTTGAGAAATATTTACAAATGGAACAGAGGTGACAGAACACTCAACATTGTTCTTACCAAGATCAGGTAAAGTAGAACTATGAGAGAAAGTAAAAGCAGAATGATGGCTAACAACAGAAGATGAATATGATTAATTGGTAGATGGCAATTGCAAGATGTAAAGTCCATGCTAGGATTTAACAAACTCCAGAGGCCTGATCATGGAAAGGCCCTGTATGAAACATGCAAAAGAGCTAAAAATGAGCAGGTACTTTAATTGGGATACCAACTTGTGCACAGATATCAAGTTGAATTGAAAACTAGGGACTAATGAACATGAGACATAGTAGTATTATTTGACAAGGTTAACTCTCCCACACAAGTTACTTTGACTTTGTACCCATTAGGCAGAGTTACTAAATAAGGAATAGGCAAAGACTTAATGTTGTGAAGTAAACTACTGTGAGATGTCATGTGGTCAGTGGCCTTAGAGTCCAATATCCAAGAGTTCTTATCAACCTTACACAACAAACAAGTACTAACTGAATATTTAGGTCTATTACTAGAAAAGAAACTGAGAATACATGCAAAATTGGCAGAAGCAGTAAGGTGAGAAGTAGAGTTAGGATCAGACACGCGATGTTGTTGAAGTAGCGTGAGAAGCTGGCTGCACTCTCATTTGTCACCCTGGGATAGTCAAATTATCTGCAACATTGATAGGTGGTGTCTCATTGAATGGCTTAGGTTCAGCATGAGCAAATTGTTAAGGAGGCCCCAATTCAGTTTGAACATTTGCAGCACTCCTTCGATTATTCCGAGTGAACTGAAAATTCAGGAGAAAGCCATTCTTCTTATAACATCTCTCCACTGTATGACCAGGCTTATTGCAATAACTACAGACAACACTAGGCCTCCGTGGATCAAAACTGGTTTTAGGCTGGAAATTCTTCTGAAAAGGCTTTTGAAAAGATCTTTAAGATCCCGCTGAGAAGGAAGCAGATTTTGAGCTTAAATGAGAAGAAGAAAGCTGAATTTCTCTTTGTCGTTCATCAGTGACCAGAACAGAATAAGCTTGGTTGATCGTAGGGAAAGGACTCATCATAAGTAAACTGATTCTGGCATTAGCATAACCTTCATTCAGGCCCATTAAAAATTGGTATATCCTGTGCAATTGTAAAATGAGCATCCGAAGTTTCTAGATTCAGAGCTCTTCTATTTATATATAGTCCGGATCTTTACAATTGGGCCTTGGGCCAAAACAAAAAGAATGAATTATTGGGCTACCTATTAATACAAAGGCTGGACTATACAAATATACAACTGGACTATATAAATATACAACCCCATAATAAAATAGATCTGATTATGTACAAAAGAAAAACTCTATTATCCAACAACATGCACTCTTCCGCGCAAACCCGAATCCACATTTAAAAAACATCTGCAATCATTTGGAGAAAAATATTTGAAGAAAATCACGTCAATGAATACAAGTCTCAACTAACCTCGGTTCCGAGCTTAACGTCTTGATGAAAGATTCAATATTAGTTGCTACTATGGTAAATCTATGCAAATATTACACATAAAGGGTGAGTCAACACTCAAATAAGCTCCAAAATCCCCAAATGATTTAATCTTAGATTGGCCCCATTTCAATAATGAAGTCTAGGTTCAACTTTTGCAAATCTTTCTAAATTAACACCAATGTTCTAAATCATTATCTAAATTCATTATTTCCGTTTAAACTTTAGGTATCTATCTCCCATATCTCAAAGGGTGCTAAAAATATATATTAAAAGAAAACACATGAGCACCTTGAATGAAGATTAGTGGGGAGTTATGACTTGTGAGTTGTGACGGTATCAACTCTTGATTTGTAAATGCTTTTGCATAAAATTAAATGGATAGCGCACTTATTATATTATTTTGCATAAATCAACTATTTTCCTCGCATTTTAAACTCTTTTGGTCAGTGCTACTCCTTTTTTGTCATGATACAGGGAGTCATTCTCACCGCCTCTATTACTAATCATTTCTTTTTGGAGCTTTAGAAGCCTATTACCACCCCGGTGAGCATCTCGCGACTCTGCATAGGCTCTTAGTTATGGATTTGGAGATCAAGAGGAGTAGGAGGAAGAGGGCGGGGTGCAGGCAACCTAAGATCAAGTGGGGTAACTTGACCAAGGACAAATCTCAGGAGTTAGGGGAGAAGTTGGTGGCTATGAGGGCCTGGATGAGTATGGGAGACGTGTCTAGTATATGGTCCATGACTGCGGATTGCATTAGGGTAGTTGCTAGAGAGGTCTTAGGAGTCACGAAGGGTTCTCCTGGGGGTCATAAAGGAGACTGGTGGTGGAATGGAGAGGTTCAAGGTAAAGTGGAAGATAAGAAAACTGCTTATTTGAAGCTAGTAGAGAGTACAAACGAGGAGGAAAAAAGGACGTATCGGGAGTGTTACATAAAGGCAAAGAAAGAGGCAAAGTTAGAAGTTACGACGGCTAAGAACGCAGCATTTGCTCGTTTGTACGAGTAGCTCGAGGGAAAAGGTGGGGACAAGAGGTTGGACCGATTGGCCAAGGTGAGAGAGAGGAAAGCCCGTGACTTAGACCAAGTCAAGTGCATCAAGGACGAGGATGGTAAAGTGTGATGGACGAGGCACTCATTAGGAGAAGATGACAGACATACTTCCATAAACTGTTGAATGAGGAGGGGGATAGAAGCATTGTGCTGGGTGAGTTGGAGCACTCCGAGAGTCGGCGGGATTTTGGGGTACTGTAGGCGGATTACGGTAGAAGAGGTGGAAGGAGCGATGCGTAAGATGTGCAGGGGCAGAGCAACGGGGCCAAACGAAATCCCGATGGAATTCTGGAAGAGCGCGGGCCAGACAGGTTTGGAGTCGCTCACTAGGTTGTTTAATGTTATTTTTAAGGCAAAGAAGATGCTCGAAGAATGGAGGTGGAGTACGATGGTTTCGATTTACAAGAACAAGGGTGATATCCAAAATTGCAACAATTATAGAGGTATCAAGTTATTGAGTCACACTATGAAAGTTTGGGAAAGAGTGGTGGAGGCCAGGGTGAGGAAGTGCGTGTCTATTTTCGAGAATCAGTTTGGATTCATGACGGGGCATTCAACTACGGAAGCGATTCATCTGGTAAGGAGATTAGTGGAGCAGTACAGGGAAAGGAAGAAGGATTTACATATGGTGTTTATTGACCTTGAGAAGGCATACGATAAAGTTCCGAGGGAGGTCCTGTGGAGGTGTTTGGAGGTTAGTGGAGTTCCGATAGCGTACATTAGGGTGATTAAGGATATGTATGATGATGCTAAGACTCGGGTGAGGACTGTTGATGTTTTATACGTCAATACCACATAAGAGGGGGAGTGATTTGTGTGGTATCCAATTTTCGAGTGCTGTCGTTATAGAAGGACCTGGTTCTTCTATGTGTTCCAACTCGTACTGTTGCGAAATAATAAATGCAGAAAAGTAAAGAACACAGAGATTTTTACGTGGAAAACACCCGGCTCAAAAGGTGAAAAAACCACGACCTAGTACTCAGTAGGATTTTCTCCAAACACTTCACTACAACTCTGAGCCAACAACATTTACAAAATAAACTCTTTTGTAAACCTAAGGATTAACTCTAACCCTTATAACAACACACCACAAGCTGTTGTGACTACGTCAAGTTAAATCTAACTTGAATGATACAACTCAAGTACCTAGTACAATTTGCTTCTAAGAAAGCTGAAAAAGGTACAATTTTAGACCATCTACTACAATAAACTAGACTAAAAGACAACAGATGGAACTGGTTCTTCTAGCTGGTTCAAGTAGCTCCAAAATCGCACTCTCCAATTTGGCTCGAACTGCTTGCAAAATTTCTTCACGAATTTTGCTCTCAATTCTTGATAAATTTCTGTTTTTGTGCGTCTATCTACAATAAGAACATTCTGCAATATATATAGGATTTAGTAGATAAGGAATCAACTAGAATCCTAATGCAACTCTTCCTTGGTGGAAGAGTTCTAGTCAAACTCAACTTCTAAATCCTTCCTTATCTTAGATTCTATTCTTATTGAATAAGGAGTCCTTCTCCAATTTCATATTAACAATCTTTTCGATAAGAAGATATCTCAATTTTACCAGAATACATGTATCTCATGCATGTGCATCTCATGTGCATTTAACTCTGCTGGTCTATGTCACCTGTGATGGACCCGGTTCATCTCGGGGTTCCTTTGTCAATCTTCAAAACTATTTCCTTTCTTTGGCCAACAAATTCCCCCTTTTTGATGATGACAAACTTTGTGCTTCAGGCCTGTTTTAGTTTAGTCCAACATTGACATATATAAGAGTATTAAGCATTTATCATAAAGAACCAGGTTCATTCGGTTATAAATATCACATGTTCGGAGCACAACCTATCTTCCCCCTTTTGGCATCATCGAAAAGTTGCAAAAATTTTGTGTGAATCCCAGATTTTTAACACTTACTCAGGGCCATTTGGGAGACTGCATATGCAATCATGGATTAATCATCAATAATCAACTAAGAATTAATACTATCAAAGAAATATAGACAGTGAATAAGAAAAAAAGAAGCAAACTTCATTGATAGAGAGAATATGATTCTGCCACAATCCACAATATGAAATAAAAACAGTTAAAACATGAGCAACAAACAAACAAAAAAATCCCGAATCTGGGTCATTGAAAGTTCTAGGCAGGGATAAGAAATTAAGTCTTAGAGAACTGCAGACCTGGTTCGTTTAGCCAAGGTAGATGGTTCAACAGACTTAGAAACAGATGAA
>MDKH01038347.1:0-44457 GCA_005239495.1 Nicotiana undulata
ATTTTCAAATAAAGATAAATTTTATACATTCAGATGTTAAAAATCAAACAGTCTTAATCATTTTTATTCAAATCTTAATACGCATCTTAATATATTCAGATGTGTATTCAGATTCAGATGTTTTAATCTTAATACACATCTTGATATTCAGATGTGTATTCAGATTCAGATGTTTTAATCTTAATACACATCTTGATATTCAGATGTGTATTCAGATTCAGACGTCTTAATCTTAAAAAAAACAAATGAGGCCTTAACCTGCCCACCCAATTTAAATAAAACTTCATAACTAAAATAAATGAAAATCCTAATCCATAAATGTAGAGATACAACTCTGTAAAGTCTAAATTGGGTCAATTGACCATGATTGATTCACGAAAAGCAATTTCCTGATACGACATTTACGAATATTATGCGATATACAATAGCGATATAACAGCGACAACATATTGGCAAACAATAACTTTGAACTCAAAATCACTAATCTAATACAACTCACAATTATTGCAGTAACCAAAGTAAATTACGAGAAGTTGCACAACAATAGAGTTCATGAAGTTTTATTTAAATTGGGTGGGCAGGTTAAATTAGCTTAAATAGGTGACTATATTTAAATTGGAATAAAAAGAAATCCAATAGGCACCATGTAGGAAAACAAAAGTGGGACATGGCGATTTAACGGACGAGGGACAAATATGATACTAAAGTATAATGTAAGAATAAATATGTCAAAAAAGTATTACGAAGGGAAAATATAACCCTTTTTGAAGAGTGCACGGACAAATATGATCCTAAAGTATAACGGTAAGGATAAATATCTCAATAAAGTATAATGAAGGATAAATAAGGCCTATTTATGATAGTAGAAGGACAAATCGGACCCTTAACCGTAGTTCATTTAGTATGTCTTTGTTGGAGTTCCAATCTTAGTTTCCAAACGGTCATTTTAATTTTTCAACAACTAAGTCACTCTCTTGGGAAAATTTAGTTCAACTTTTATAAGTCGACCGTGCAAATAATTTTGTATGATCACATAAGTTAAAGTTAAATTGCATTAATTATGTAAAATAAATTAAACGGCTAGAGTTGCTTAAACTACATTATTAGTATAAAAATTATATACCTATTATTACACACAGCTTTAGTTTTTCATAAAACATCTCCTGCTCCTTCTTTTATAAAGTGAAAAATCATTAGCATAAAGGTAATAAAATCTTTAAAGAAATTACATCAAAGAATGATAGGAGCAGTAATTATAACTACTCCAAATAAGCTGTATTAAAAATTGCCACCTTAATTAATCTCCATTTTTTCTCCTCATCCCACTGTTACTAATTACTATCCAGTTCTCTATCTTTCTCAAACCTACCCACCCCCCATATCTTCATTCTTCGTATCCCCCAACCCCCAATACCTTTGGTAGGTGTGTATTACATAGATTTAGAGAGAGAGAGAGAGAGAGTGACACTATTTACTTACCTATACATACATATATTATATAGGTACACACTCTCTTCACCGCCGATCGATTGTGCTTTTCACCTGTAAGTTTCTCTATTGCTGTTTGTTGAACATATTACATACATATATCTTTGTAATTGGAGGATTTTATGTGTATATTATTGTACGTATTTAGGGGCATGAAATAAGGTATATGCCTTCGGTTAATTCGCCCTAGGAGAAATCTTCTATGGGGCATAAGAAGCGAACCGTCGCTCCTCGCTCCAAACCCTCAATTTCACCGCCCGCGGTTCCTTCTGTCCCCGACGATGGCTCGCCGGCCTCGGCGCTTGATGCTGAGCAAAAGCTTGTTTTAATAAATCCTTCAATTTCGAACGGATCGTTGAGTAAAAACGATGCCGTAGTGGTATTTGATTGTGAGAACAACGGTTCATCGTCGTCGGCCGCTCCTTATGCTTCGATTAAGCTTGAATGCGAGCGTGCCCTAACGTCCCTGAGACGCGGGAACCATACAAAAGCCCTAAGATTGATGAAGGACTTGTCCACTAAGCATGAAAGTTCGCCTTATTCGGCCTTGATTCACCGTGTCCAGGGCACAGTTTGTGTGAAGGTTGCCTCTATTATTGATGATCCTAATGCGAAGCAGAGGCATTTGAGGAATGCCATTGAGAGTGCTAGGAGAGCAGTCTCGCTGTCTCCCTACTCAATTGAGTTTTCGCATTTCTATGCTAATTTGTTGTATGAAGCAGCGAATGACGGGAAGGAGTACGAAGAAGTCGTGCAGGAGTGTGAAAGAGCACTGGCAATTGAAAACCCCATTGATCCTGCGAAAGAGAGCTTACAGGAGGAGAGTCAACAGAAGATCTCCTCTGCTGAAGCTCGAATATCTCATATACGCGGTGAGCTTCAAAATTTGATTCAGAAGTCAAATTTTGCTTCCATTTCTTCTTGGATGAAGAATATAGGAACTGGGGAGGAGAAATTCAGGTTAATTCCAATTAGGAGGGTGTCCGAGGACCCAATGGAATTGAGGTTGGTTCAGGCAAGAAGGCCTAATGAAATTAAGAAGGCAACTAAGACACCTGAAGAGAGGAGGAAGGAGATTGAGGTTCGGGTAGCTGCCGCTAGGCTGTTACAGCAGAAGTCAGGAACTGTCAAATCACACAATGAGGGAGATAAAGGTTTGGACTCAACAGCAGGATCTGGGCAGAGGGCAGGTGAGAGGAGGAAGAGTGGAAATGTAAGGAAGACTGCTTCTTCCACGGAGAGAAGGAATTTGGTGCAGTCATATTGGAATTCCATGAGTTTGGATGTGAAGAAAAAATTGCTTAGTATTAGAATTTCAGATCTTAAGGCACATTTTATTTCATCTAAGGATCGTTTCGCTATTCAAGCGCTATCTGAGGCTCTTGCATTTGCCAATACAAATAAAACTTGGAAGTTCTGGACATGTTGCCGCTGCAGTGAAAAATTTGCAAACTCCGAATCACACATTCATCATGTTGTGCATGATCACATGGGTGCTTTGCTGCCTAAAATGCAGTCAGTTTTGCCTCAAAATGTGGAGAACGAGTGGGCAGAGATGCTTCTGAACTGCTCTTGGAAACCATTAGATGTTAATGCAGCAGTGGAAATACTTGATAAACATTCAAGATCTCAAGGCCGTGGTTTTCTGGATGAGTCCTATGAAAGAGATGATGGAGAGGGGTCAAAGGATGGCTTTTTGGAGGCTTTCTGCCATGAAGACGAGTGGGACGCATCACCTAGAAAGAAGAAATTAGGGGATAAACCCAACAGAGATATGGTTGAGAGCAGAAAAAATGATAAGATCTCAGACATTGGCTTTATGGATTGTGATGGAGATGGTGGTCCGAAGATTCATTTACTTCCTGAAGGCTTGCCGCTGTCTGATGACCCTGAGCGAGTAAAGCTTCTTGAAAGAATCCATGCTGTGTTTGAGACTCTTATTAAAAATAAATATCTTGCTTCAAGTCACCTCAGCAAGGTTATGCACTTTGCGGTGGAAGAGCTTCAGGGTCTTGCTTTTGGCTCTAAACTTCTTAACTACAATATTGATCAGAGTCCTCTGTGCATATGCTTTTTGGGTCCTGAAGAACTGAAAAAAATACTAAAATACTTACAAGAACTTTCTCATTCTTGTGGCTTAGGGAGATATCCTGAGAGAACTGGTTTTCTGGACGAAACAAGTAATGGTTGTCATGGATTTGACGATCTAGAGAAAATAGTTTTCAGTGAGGATGACACATGTTTGTTGTTTGATAATCAGTTCCTGCAACACAGTCTTTCTCCCAGCTCGTGTCCTAATGCAGTTTCTAATGATAAACCTGCAGCAATTATATCTGGTAATCAGTACCAAAATGGAGTTTTAATTGATTCAGATGCATTACTGTCCTGGTTATTCACTGGTCCATCAAGTGTGGAAGCACTGGCATCATGGACACATGCAAGAGAAGAGAAAGCTCAACAGGGTATGGAAATTCTTCGATTGCTTGAGAAGGAATATTACGACCTACAGGGTTTGTGTGAGAGAAAATCTGAGCACCTAAGTTATGAGGAAGCACTGCAGGCAGTAGAAGATCTTTGCTTAGAAGAGGGTAAAAAGAGAGAACATGAAATAGAATTTGTGCGGCAGAGCTATGATTCGGTCTTGCGGAAGCGACGAGAGGAGCTCATAGAAAGTGACAACGAAGTTACGATTATCAGTAGGTTTGAGTTGGATGCTATATCAAATGTTCTGAAGGAAGCAGAATCTCTCAATGTAAATCAATTCGGATTTGAGGAAACTTACGGTGGTGGAACATCTCAATTTTGTGACTTGGAGTCTGGTGAACAGGATGATTGGAGACTGAAAGACTATCTTCATCAGGTGGACTCTAGCGTGGAAGTTGCAATACAAAGACAGAAGGAACATGTTTCCATTGAGGTTGGTGCAATCAGTTACCATCTAGTGTTCCTTTTTCGATTTTCTGTGTTGCTTTCTTGTCTTTTGAACTTACAATTTCATGGATGCAGTTGAGCAAAATAGATGCTCGAATCATGCGGATGGTTACCGGGATGCAACAGTTGGAAGTGAAGCTTGAGCCTGCATCTGCCCAAGATCACCGGCAGATTTTAGTGCCTCTATTGAAGTCATTTATGCGGGTATCTACTGTTTTGAAGCACCTGTGTTGCTCTTAGGATCTTTTACTGCTGTTTGCCTTCCTATCCTCTTGTTGTTTAGCCTTTGTCTTTCTTCTTTTGAATTCTGATTAGGATGATTGTTTTTTTTCTCATTTTTTAGGCACACTTGGAGGACATGGCTGAGAAGGATGCAACTGAGAAGTCTGATGCTGCAAGGGATGCTTTTCTGGCTGAACTTGCTCGTGATTCTGAGAAGAGTTCAAGTGGGGGAAATGAGAAGTCTAAACATGCCCATGAAAAGACAAAGGACAAGAAAAAAAATAAAGAGTATCGAAGAGCAAAGGATTCAAAGGTTTGAGCTGTGGGTCAAACTTTTGTATCTGAAGCAGTTGTTTATGTATAATGCTGGGAGGAGGTATAACATGTTTCCTCTTTCTTGTGCAGCCTAACAGTGGTAACGAATTGCATGTGCTTCACCATGAGATTATGGAAGATGCGTATGTCTCTTTCTTAAGACCTATTTCTCCATTGACATACACTCTAGTTATGCTTCTGAGCAAACTCTCTACAACCTTTTAACTCTTTCTGCCGGTATGTTTTGGTGCAGCTCATTTGCTGCTCATGATGGCGATGATCAAGAGAGTGAAATTCCTCAAACTGGTAATTCCTTAAATCCACAGGAGGAGGAAGAGTATAGACGTATGATTGAGCTTGAAGCCGAGGAAAGGAAGCTTGAAGAGACTTTAGAGTATCAAAGAAGAATTGAGAATGAGGCTAAGCTGAAGCATTTGGCCGAGCAACATAAGAGATCTGCAAGAACAATTCAAGATAATATGGGTGCAGCTATGAATCTTGAAACTTGTCCTTACCAAAAAATGTATCCTGACACTTACTTGAATTGTTGTGATATTGATCAGAAAATCAATGAGCAATTGAAGAGTAGCGAGAAGGTTAACACTCTGATTCTAGGCTTTCTTCTGTTAGAACCTATGACATTCTGATTTCTCATGCTGTTAGAACTAAGGCCTTGAAATGTCTTGATGTTACACCTCGACGATGCTACTAATATTATTTTCCCCTATGAAGTGATTGTAACATATGACTTTCCTTGATGCAGAACAATGTACTTCCTAACCGTTTAGAAGGTCCTTCAAAGAAAATTCCAGAAGTAATAGCGCAAAGAGATGGTATGGCTCTTGACTAGTTACTGGACTAATTTATACTTCCAAATAATCTGTACCGCAAGGTTCCAGAGTTAGGATGATGTCATCTGAACATGCTATCATTTTTTCTCTTATTCTGGATTGTCAAACAAAGAGAGTCCAGAGGATGGTGTATTGATATCTGATAAACGATCTGCAAGAAAAGGCAGGCGCCAGAAAGGTTCGACAAAATTTAGTGAGGGGAAGTATCAATCTGGTTCTTCTGAAAGGGAAAATACTGCATTTAGTGAATCAAGAGCTCTGGATTCTTCACATGGTGAGCTGCAGCTGTTTGCTTTGTTTTTATGTATTTAGCTGCTTCTTGTTTCTGTATGTTGACTTCTCTTTTGCTTCTCCAACTTGAATGGGTGGTTGGTGCTTTTGCAGTTTTCTGCTAGTCGCTGTTATTTTTATCTGTAAAGGAAAGTTCGTAGTGTCAGAATCACAGATTTCCTGGTTGTTAAAAAAAGCTGGTAGTCTCACAGAAAGCATTTATTATTGCAAAATAGGAATTATGCACTTAAAAAGTCTCAGTGCACCTTTTTTCCTTGCATTCGTTCTTTGGTTCCTTTTTACCTATAATAAAAGTGAAACATTTTGTGGTCGAATCCTTGCCAAGTTTTGAAGTTAGAGAGGGGCTAAGCAATGCCTGGCACTATATGTATATCCCTATTTACCAAAAAATATAATCCAAGTCTTGGTGCATTCTGTCTGTTGGCAGTTTCTCTGGAAATTTTTGGGTTTCATCCTCCACGCTTGCTTGAGTTTAGTCTCTGCTTTAGCATCCAGAAGCTGCTAGAAACAGAGGACAGGCATATGTAGAGGGCAGCAATACTTGATTTATTTTTTATATCTCTGGCTTTTATTTGTGTAGGTTTGTCGCGGGCTTGTTGGTCTTCTACCTTTTAACATGCTTTAGTAGTTACTTCTGAGTTTAGGGAAAGCTTCTAATATGTGTATAAAATAATGATCTTTTGCATTCAGTTAAAATGAACAGTTGCATGTTGACAGGGGTTTCGAATCAATGAAGACTTAACTCATGATAGGGCACAATGGAAGAAAAAGATCCATATAGGTGATACCTACTAGTTGAGAATAGGTCTTAAAGAAATTCTACTACTATTATTATTGTATTACTATATTTGTGTGTGTGTATATATATATTAGCTTCTTTTTTACTTTCACTTTTACTTTATTTTGGTATGACGTAAGATACACTTAAAGAAAGATGTGAGGATTCATATAGCCGGCCCCATTGGGACTGAGGCGTAATAGTTGTTGTTATTGCATGTTAAAGGGGATTTCATACATGGTCGATGACTTTAACATACCCCGTGAGTGACTGCATTCAGGAAGTGTCTGTTTTATAGTTGAAATTCCTTCTTGCTTCTTTTTATCATGTGGTGTTTAGTTGTTTGCTGAATGCGCAAATGAATGTGGGCTCAATGTCAGTGCCTATTACTTTGGAAAAAGCTTCGGGATTGTTGAAGAGTGACATTCTCGTGATAACTCCGCCTGTGTCGTAGTTAGTGTCTTCTCTATAACACAGCCGGTCCCAAGCCCGGAGAAAGGAGGAGGGTCGTTTTGTTGACCCATTGACTTGAAACACAAGTAATTTTTTTATTTAAATATTGAAACAGAGAGTTCATTGTTCAGTTCATCAAAGATAGATTGGTTGGTTTAAATGTTATGACGGCTTCTAGGATTGGTACTTTATTGGTCGATCCACACTTATAAGCTGTCTCTTTTAAAGTTGGACCACATACAGTAATTGAATATTTGAAACAAACAAATCAACGTCCAAGCTAGTTACCGTCGGTATCAGAAACAGTGATTGGTCAACCCAGTTACCTTTTCCATTTCTGCATTGTTTTAAACTTTAGAGGACAGATGAATGATATTGTAATTGTGGCATTACTTGACCATATACTCAAGTTGGCATGTTATGCTGTTGCTAAACTGTGAGAACAAATTTAGTACCAGCTCTATGATCCTTTGGCAAAAAAAATAATCTCTGGAGTCTCTTTTTGTTAAAGAAAAACATCTGGAGTTATTGGGGCCAAATTGAGATCCTATCCCCTTTACTCCCTCCCCTAAAGAAATTAGAAGAAAAAGAGCCAAGCTGGTGGGTGGCAATATGTGCTGTGCCAGTATTTTTCTTTAAATTTCAACAAAACTGTTCTATGCTCTGCTCTGTTGAAGTGAACTAAATTCACTACCATTTAATTCGATCTAGAAAAGAACGGTACCAGAGATGGTGGAACAAAGACATTGAGACAGCTACATGTGGAGGATGATGATGAAGAAAGGTTCCAAGCTGACCTTAAGAGAGCTGTACGCCAAAGTCTTGGTATGTCTATTATCTTTCTTCTCCGATAACAAGCTCCCCGAGATTGTTTTAATGTTTATTAACTTAGGCTGTCTCTATTTTGTTTTATTAGTAGTCAAGGATGTTCTCTATCTGTATCAAGTTCACTGCTTAAGCTTGATGATTAGGACTACTTATCTACCCTCTGTTTCTCCTATCTTCTCTCAAATTGAGACCCTCTCAAATGGTTATGAATTCTGAAGGAAAATGACATGCTAGTTTGAGTCTTGAGAAGTGGTGGTGGCTTCTGTTTTTCCATTTGGCTTGAAGAGTTTACTGCTTTATATTTTCCACTCTCCTGAGTGTTCATGTGACTTCTCCCTCGTTCTCTCTTTTTATGTCAGACGCATTCCATGCACATCAGAAATTACCCTTGAAGGCAAGTTCAGGGAGGATGTTTTGTGAAACCGGGGATATGGGTGATGAAATAAGCGTTGGAAATGTCAATGAAATGGATGTATATGGCACTGGGCTAAAGAATGAAGTTGGAGAATACAATTGCTTTCTAAATGTCATTATACAGGTTAGCGTTTACAAGTGCTAGTCTTTTGTTTTATATAAAAAAGTTAACTTTGTTTATCGTGTTTTAAAATTTCTTGAATATCAAGTGTGTTCTCTTTTCCCTGTTTTAGTCATTGTGGCATCTAAGACAATTTCGAGATGAATTTTTGAGAAGAACATCATCAAGGCATGATCATGTTGGTGACCCATGTGTGGTATGTGCTTTATACGACATATTTACTGCTCTGAGCATGGCTTCTACTGAGATGCGAAGAGAGGCTGTTGCTCCTACTACTTTGAGAATTGCCCTCAGCAACCTTTATCCCGATAGTAATTTCTTCCAGGAGGTAATTATGAAACTCTGTGGAGCACCCTCATATATTTCTAGGAGACAACTTCTTTGAATTCAATTAACGAAATATTGACTTACAGGCTCAAATGAATGATGCTTCTGAAGTACTGGGTGTGATATTTGATTGCCTACATCGGTCGTTTATATCAACCTCAGGTGTTTCGGATACTGAATCTGCAGATAGCAGCTGTATGGGCTCTTGGAATTGCTCAAGTAGTGCTTGTATTGTGCATTCACTTTTCGGAATGGATATTTTTGAGCGGATGAATTGCTACAATTGTGGATTGGAGTCCAGACATCTGAAGTACACATCGTTCTTTCATAATATTAATGCCAGCGCTCTCCGAACAATGAAGGCATGTTCTTTAAGGCAATTTTGTGATGGCACGTTAGTTTCCGTTCAGTAAATTAATCTTGTGAAGTTCAGCAAGACATTGTTTGGATAATGCAATTTGCTTTACTGTTATTGTGGGTTTTTTTTGGGGGGGGGGGGGTGACAATTTGCTTTCTCAACAGTTTACCGAGTTTTTTGTTCTTCCTTTCAGGTTATGTGTCCAGAAAGCTCGTTTGATGAGCTTCTGAATCTGGTTGAGATGAACCATCAGTTGGCTTGTGATCCCGAGGTTGGTGGATGTGAGAAGCTTAACTATATTCATCACATTCTATCTGCTCCGCCACATGTTTTCACAACGGGTAACTATATTTTCTTGCCCCCTCCTCCATTTAGGTTGCCATGGGTTATGGAAGAATCTTAGGATAATCATATTTGTTTCTCATGTGATTTGTTTTCCCCACCATGCAGTTTTAGGTTGGCAGAATACTTGTGAGAGTGTAGATGACATAAAAGCAACGTTATCAGCTTTATCTACTGAAGTGGACATTGGCGTCCTTTATCGCGGTCTTGATCCGAAAAACAAGCATTACTTAGTTTCTGTGGTAAACGTTTGGTATTCTTTTGTCTGCTGTCCTTTTCCTTCTATGTATTTCTAGGGGCATTAAAGTATTTAAAATTCCATTACTAGCTCTAAACAAAATATAATCAAGTCACTGGAACTCAATATTCGAGTCCATCCATATTTCAGAAACTCAATTTCCTGCTCCTATTTTAATAACTCTCACACGTTTCTTGTAAATGTTATATTGTAGTTTCAGCTCGTTTACTTGGTTCATAAAACCGTGTCAATTGTTTGTTGCTTTTAAAATATCATGTGCAAGCCAGTTCATCCTTATTTTTTACCATTTCAACTAATTGATGAGTACTTTCTGTCATCTTTCATGAAGAGAAGTACTTTTGTGATTGTATCATTTTGTACATAAAGCCTTATTTTCACGAGTGATGAGTAAAGGTGAC
The DNA here is from genome assembly GCA_005239495.1 of Nicotiana undulata. Classification (NCBI taxonomy): domain Eukaryota; kingdom Viridiplantae; phylum Streptophyta; class Magnoliopsida; order Solanales; family Solanaceae; genus Nicotiana; species Nicotiana undulata. The sequence goes on from MDKH01038347.1 coordinate 10,377, forward strand.
TTATTTGATCAGGCCGAGTTCATTTTATTTCATTTTTCGGTATTATCTTGTTTGTTTCAAGAACATTGTTTAAATTGTTCTCCAGTCTGAGCTTGGGCCAGTTATAGATCTCAAATATAAAGAGTCTTTTTTTTTGTGTGTGTGGGGTGGGGTGGGGTGGGGGATTAATTATCTTGTTTGTTTCAAGAACGTTGTCTATATGGTTCTCCAGTCTGACCTTGGGCCAGTTACAGATCTCAAATATAAAGCTTTTTTTTTGGGGTCTCCTATGCAGATATTTTCTGTACTCATCCTAATATGCTTGAGCTTTATGTTTCTTTACTTATCTTCATCTGCATATGCTTAAGCTAAGGTATATCTTTCATGTTGCTGAGGATAAGAATTATTTTGTTGTACCAAAAAAATAGAGTAGGAATAATAACTATTTGTGGTACTTTTGGATATTGAACCATCTTTTGTTTGTATTCTAACAAGTGTATTTAATTCTGGCGTGGGATGTGTCTAAAGATGGATGATCTTATCACTTGTTATTTATTTCAGGTTTGCTACTATGGACAGCATTATCACTGTTTTGCCTACAGTCGTGATCGTGGACAGTGGATCATGTATGATGACAAAACCGTAAAGGTAATATTCTGGTTCTTCCCATTCTCCTTCTTATTTTTAAAATAAGATTCTGTTATTATGGATGTTTTATATACAGGTAATTGGTGGCTGGGATGATGTTCTCGTTATGTGTGAAAAAGGGCATTTGCAACCGCAGGTCCTTTTCTTCGAAGCTGTAAACTAGTCCAGCTCAGCAAATATACTTCCATATACTGCAATGAAGATTGTGCCATTGTGCTTCTCCATTCAATCGTCAAAGGCAAGATGATACTTGTGCACTGATGTTATTTAAGTGACCTGCAAAGTTACAAAATCGTATGAGAAACTGTACTATACCGTCAGAAGTTTGTCAGGATGGAGAGAAAATAGGAGCAATTGGCCTGCTACCAAGGAGAACTACTTCGAATTTGTGTATTACGATGGAATTTTTTTGAGGATAGGAAAGATAAGTGCAAGTTTTGGTGCGCTTGATGCCTTGTAGCATTGGCAGAGTTAAGTTTTTGCAGCATCCGGAAATTTTGGAATCCTTACAATAAGGTGGCATGATTGAAGAAAGAAGTACTCGCCACCAGTTACCTGGTCATGAGGAACGTATAGATGTTTGATTTCGCATTGGTAACATAACCTGGTATTGCCAGATATTGCTTCTGTACACAGGAAATTCTAGGTACTGATCATATATCTTCCTTTTTCTATGTAAGCAAGTCTGTATAGATTGGTCTTTGGTCTTTAGTCTTTAAGTGATGCAGCCAATAGTAAGTCTTCCTTTTGTTTTGTTTTTCCCTCATTGAGGAAAAAAGAATTTTGAGTGCCCAGAGGTTATGGGAACTTTGTATTACGGATGTCTACGATAATTTAATGAAAGGGAAGACACTATATTTGTTCATCAAGCAGGAAAGCACCTCACTAATTGACTTCCCCGTTTGACTTTTCTTAACTTCCAGCTTGAGCTTCTCGCTTTTTAAATTTGTTGTTGCTGATCATGCTAGATTAATAGCCTGTTTGCCCAATTTTCTCCTAGGCTAAAAGTACATTTTTTTCTAATTTAAAACAAGTGTCTTTTCGAAGTTGAAGTGTTTGACTATCTAGTATTTGTTTTTCTTTTCTTTAGGCAAAATACATAAATAGACACTTAAACTTGACCTCAGCTGTCAGTTAGACACTTAAACTGTTAGACATTTAAACTTACCCGATGATCAAATAGGCACTTTAACTTGGTACATGTGTGTCTCGTGAACACTTGTGGCTGACATGGAATAATGTGCGTTTTTCACTCAAATTTAAGCGCGTGATGAGGCATAGAATTATATTTTTGCTCTATATTTTTTCATGTGGACCCGCTTTCTTCATCCCGAATCTAGCCATAGCGACCATCACAATCAAGCCACAACCTCAACACTACCCTCACGCCACCACCTCAACAAGGAGATGCGATTTGTAAAAGTTAAAAAAAATTTCTTGTAAATTTCAAATTAAAGTGAAAAATTAAGGAAGTAGAATGAATAGAAAATTTAAAAAAATACGTTATTTGTTTCTTTGCTTGGCCATTTTGTACTACAAATCTAAAAAAATCATGGAGAAAAAGTAAAGCACGAGATTGAGAAACGAAGGGGTAGAGGCAAATAGACTAGAAAACCAGGTGGGAAGGAGATGAAGAGATAGAGATCGTCAGAGCTGAGTTTTTCCGATGAAGTTCGTGATGGTGTGCAAATGGTTTCTCGGTAACTTTTTTAATGGCCTTGTTCGTTTTGCAGATATATGTAGGAATTATTAAAGGGATTTAGAGTAACGTTTTGAAAAAAGGATAGTTGGTTTTGGGGTGAGGGGAGTGCCAGAGAAGAGGATGGAGGAGGGAAGAGGTTTGGTTTAGATTTTCTCAATGAAGAATTTTCTCAATGAAGAAGAAGAAGTTGGGGGAGGGACCGGGGAGGGGGGGAGGGGGTTAAGTTTTTGGAAGAGGAAGAATTATTCATTTTGAGTTTCTTTTTAATTAAGTTATTGCATTTGTTATTTTACATAAAATAATAAAGGTGATAATTTTTTATTTTGAAATTACACGTGTCATTATGTCATTTGTTACTTAACATGTCAGCATAGAGTGAAAAGAGTGTACTTCACACTAATGCTGGCATGTGGGCCGGTCCTGGCCTTAAACGGGCCAAGTGGACCGGTCCCGAGCCGGTCCAAACGGTCCCGATCCCGGTCTGGTCCCAAATTAAACGGGCCAAACTGTCCCGATCTAAATGGTCTTTTTGTAGGAACCGAGCCGGGCCCACGAACTCATGGTCCCGGGCTAAACGGTCCCAGCCCGCGGGCTAAGTGGGCCTAACTAATATTCTTTTTTTAAAAATTAAATAGAAATTAGAGACAAAAAGATGTTAAAAAAAATATCTAAGGCAATGCCTTGTAAATTTTATTATAGAATTGTGACATAAATTTTTTAATTCAAATTTATTTAAAGTCTAAAGACAAAAATATTGTAAAGAGATATTCAAAGCAATGCGTTAAAATTTTATTATAGCATTAATAAAACACGACAATATTTTTCTTAGTCTTCCTCCTTCTATGGAATGAGCACAACAAGGTGCTAATACCACCATTGAGAAGAAAAAGAAACTAATCAAGATGTGCAAAAATACAAGTTACATAATACAACAACAACAACAACAAACCCAGTTTGATCCCAACATTTGGGGTCTGGGGAGGGTAGTCTGTACGCAGACCTTACCCCTACCTTTTGCAGGTAGAGAGACTTTTTCCAATAGACCCTCGGCTCATGAAGAGCAAGAAGGAAAATAAATAAAAAATAAAAAAAATACCGTAATCAAAAGGGAATACAATACCTGGGGCGAAGGAAACTACATACGGTAATAAAAAAGGGAATATAATACCTGAGGCAAACAAAATCACATATCGTAATAAAATCTAAGAATATGAAGGGAAATGCATGCTACTAAGCCTATCGGTGGACACCGTAAATTACCTACTAACCTTCTACCTTAATCCTCGACCTCCACACCCTCCTATCAAGTGTCATGTCCTCAGTGAGTTGAAGCAGCGCCATGTCCTGCCTAATCACTTCTCCCCAGTACTTCTTAGGCCTACCTCGACCCCTTCTCAAACTCTCCATGGCCAACCTCTCACACCTCCTGACAGGAGCATCAATGCTTCTTCTCCTAACATGTCTGAACCATCTTAGTCGCGACTCCCGCATCTTGTCCTCCATGGAGGCTACTCCCACTCTGTCCCGGATAGCTTTATTCTTAATCCTATCCCGTCTGGTACACACACACATCCATCTCAACATCCTCATCTCTGCTACTCTCATCTTCTACACGTGGGAGTTCTTGATTGGCCAACAATCAACCCCATACAACATAGCGGGTCGTACCACCACTCGATAAAACTTACCCTTAAGTCTTAACGGCACATTCCTATCACATAGAACACCGACATCGAGCCTCCACTTCATCCACCCCGCTCCGATGCGATGTGTGACATCTTCGTCAATCTCCCCGTTACCCTGGATAATAGACCCAAGATACTTAAAACTCACTCTCTTGGGGATAACTTGAGCATCAAGCTTAACCTCTACGTATGCATCATGGGTCTCACTGAATTTGCACTCCAAGTATTCTGTCTTGGTTCTACTCAGTTTGAAACCTTTAGACTCCAAGGCCTGTCTCCAAACCTCCAACCTCGCGTTAACTCCGCTACGCGTCTCGTCAATCAACACTATATCATCGGCTAATAGCATGCACCAAGGCACCTCCCCTTGGATGTGCCGCGACAGTACATCCATTGCCAAGGCAAACAAAAATGGGCTAAGAGCCAATCCCTGGTGCAACCCCATCATCACAGGGAAATGGTCCGAGTAACCACCCACAGTCCTCACCCGAGTCTTAGCATCATCATACAGATCCTTAATCAGAACGCCACTAACCTCCAAGCACCTCCACAGGACCTCCCTCGGAACTTTATCGTATGCCTTCTCAAGGTCAATAAACACCATATGCAAATCGTTCAAGTTACATAATACATACTAATTTTTGTTCATACAAGTTACATGGTATCTCTTACAAACTTCATATATCCATCAAGGTCCGGAGGAATCTCCGTTGGTGGTGGCGGAAAAGTAGCTTGGTCATCGCTGCTTCCAGGAGAAGCAGCATCCTCCGCAAGTTCAACTAGCATTTCTTCGTAAGCTTCTTCTACCTCTGGTTGTGATTCAGCAAGTTCAAAATTTCTTCTTTCCGAATGCATCCAATCTCTGAAAAGTATTGATTTTTCCAAGATCTCCCTCATAGACGCTCTATAATCACCGAGTTGAAGTCTTTCTTGACTGAAAGCGCTCCCCGATACCACTGTTGAAGCTTGAATAGTTAAAATGTCTTGGGCCATCCTTGAAAGAATCGAAAAGTATTTTTCTTTGTCCTTCCACCATTCCGAAAGATTAAAGGAGTCGTCGGGATTCACTTCCTCAATTCCCTGCGACAAATAAACTTCAAGCTCATTTAGTTGTGAAAAATCACTACTACTAGAACCTTGAGAACCTCTATACCCCACCCAAGAACTAAGTGCTCTTACTCCGCAGTTCTTTTAGATGATTAGAATCAGAAGAAAAGGATTTGGAACATTTGGTCTAGCATGATTTAATGCAACTTGATAAGCATTATAAATAGTTTGAGCATTTATTCTAATTGAGGCAATTGCTTCCAGAAGTTGAGACAACTCCTCATCTTCAAGTGCTAAACCATTATAAACAGTTTCATACCAAAATTGAGGGCCTCCTAATTTGATACAAGGATTTAACAAAGCAGCAACGCCATAAATATGGGAAATAGGAATTTTTTTTTTTAATACTTTTTTCTCATAGAATCAATAGAAAATTTATAAATTTCCCCACCATCTGAAAAATGAGCAAACAAATTTGCAAGTTCTGCAATATAAACTAAACAGTTAGAAATAGTAGGATAATATTGCCCAGAAAATTTATTTGTAGCAATATGAAATTTTTCTAAAAGATCTACAAGCATTTTAACATTAGCTCAATCCCCATTCGTAAGGTGCTCATCATCATCATCACTTACATGCGCATTAAACGTTGAGTTTATGGGCTTTTTATATTCATATGCAACAACCAATTTTTCATACATGTAATTCCATCTAGTTGGACAAGGTTTAGAAACCTTTCTTTCTCTTAGGACAAATTAATCACATCTTTTAAAATATTCTCTAAGTCTACTTCTACGGTTTGAATAAAAAATCCAGTTAAGATCCATTTTAACCTTTTCAATTTCAATATTTAAAATCTCATACCATCACCCACAATTAAATGGTAAATATGACAAATACATCTAACATGAAAAGTGTTACTAAATGCAGGATTTAGCGTAGTGATAAGCAAGTCTATAACATTTGTGTTCCTAGTAGCATTATCCATTGAAACTGACATTATTTTATCACTAATGCAAAAATATCTACAATATCCGTAATTGTGATAGCGATAAACTGCATTGTGTGACGTGAATTAGTTATTCTATAAGCAATAATGCGCTTTTTCATTATCCAATCCTCATCAATTCAATGACTGGTAACAGTAAGATAATCACAATTGTTACCACTCTACCAATATCAGTTGTAATAGAAACACAACAATTTTTATGAGTAAATAAATAGCGCAAATATTGTTCATATTCATGTTTATATTTATAAATATCGCTCTTTACGATTGTGCGAGGAAAACCTTTATAAGTAGGATTAAAAACTTTTCTAATATAAAGGCAAAGTTAGGGTCAGAAGGAAAACCATAAGGTGAGCACATAACAGTTACCATTTTTTCCAATTCTTCCCGATCATTTTTTTGGATCATAATATAAAATACCAATGGTAACAATGTTAATTCCCGGTAGAAGTTGATTTGAACTGGTACTAGGGTCAGCCTGACTAGGAGTAGGTACACTTTTCCCCTCGACCAAAGCTTTCAGATGAAGATATTTTGATTCTATCTTGAGGGTGTTTCAATACGTGTCTAGCTAAAGTTCCCGTCCCCCCTCCCCCTTGCGATCCAAAAATATTTAAAAGCTAACTCCGTGCCACAAGTTTTAAACTAAGTCTTATTTTCTGGAATTAGTTGAGTAAAAAATGGCCAAACATGAGATGTTTCCGTCCGTTTGGTAAGTTGTCTAGAAAAAGTAGGGACGGTAACAAGAGTATCAGATGGGGCATCATTTTGATTAGCAGGGTTATCACTAGTTGTGTTAACATCAGGAGCAGGACTAGTGAGTGTATCATCATCCGGTTGAGTTTCATCAAAATCTATTTCCTCATCATCATTTTCATCTATAGTTGGATTAGAATAAAGAGCATTCATTAATTCATGGTTTAATTGTTCACCAATTCCAATATTATAGCAAAATTGACTCTCAGGTTTAGGACATATATGGGGTTTGGTTCGGGGAGCCGGGGGGTAGTGGAGGAGGAACAAATTGACCACTAAATTCATCACTCTTGGATTTTCCCTAATTTTTACCAAAACATTTTTTAAGGAAGCCATCTTAATTAATCAAGTAATAGAAAATAAATTAAAAAACAAAACTATAATATTAAAACTTAAGAGTTGGAACGAGTTTACCGAATTGACGAACAACTTGTTGAAAATTGATAATCATTGAAGACTTCAATTCACCAACTTCACAATTTTTTCACAAATTGTAACAATAAAGTAAGCAATAGTAGCAATTATAGAAGAAATTAGAGAGAGATTGTGATAGAATGATGATTTTGTAAGAAAAATGAAAGAATGATGGGGTATTTATAGTTGAAAATAGAGAAAAAGTATAACTATAAAAAGTTTGGGGTTAAGACAAAGTTGGGGGGAGGGGTTAAATGGCTATTTTGTAAATAGCCAACAACTATTTTTTAAAGCCCAACAGACATATTTTCTTTTTTGAAATTTGACTGTTGGGACCGTTTGGCCCGCCAGTGACCTTTCCGGTCCCGGTCCTAGCGGTCCCAATTTGAAGAACTAGCCTAGAAGCCCGGACCAGGCCCACGAACATCGGTCCTACCAGTCCTGGCCCGTTTGGCCCGCGGTCCCATGTCGGTCCCGGACCGGCCCACTTGCCACCCTTATTTCACACAGGTAGACTTACAGACACAAGTGTTCAGAAGGCACACTTTGGCCAAGAAGAAGTGTCTACTTGATCATTGAATAAGTTTAAGTATAAAACTGACAATTGAAGCCAGATTTAAGTGTCTATTTATGTATTTTGCCTTCTTAATGTCTTCCTTATATTTTTTATTGTATTTTCTTAATTCCTTGCAAAGGATGTTGATAAGTATATTTATTACTTAAGTAAACCATGTCAACTTTATATTTTTAAGTAGTTTGTTTCCCTATGTACTTTTTGATAATCGTGATGTTTGGACTAGATTGCACGCAGATAAATAAGAGAAAATTACTTAAGTGTTTTTGTTTCAGCTGGGATTTGAACCTGAGACCTTAAATTCTCAGCCCACTATATTGATCACTGATCGATGCCAACCCTACACCACTATAGAGTAGCGAGGACGGTCGATGCAGTTTTACCCAACGAGGTCGGGATCGATTTCCACAAGGAGTTAATTTATTTGGAGTTAGATATCTAACTAATCTAGATGTGCGTGTTGTTCCAAATTGCACTTCCAAATATTGTTGTGATTGATTCTATTCTAATTTTATACTATTACATGCTAAGAGTAATTTAAGTACAATATTTTTGGTGAAAGTTTTCAAGTGTTAAAAGGCACTAGGAAAATGACTTCCGCCTAGGTGGGTATCTAATGGGTATCGAGAATCTAGGACAAGCTTTTTATGATGGGGTCGTGATATAACCATCACACATAATTGCTCACTCTATACCTCTCGGTAGTTTGAGTGACTTTTCCGGATTTGGCTTTCTCAAGCCCAAATGGGTGTTCATGCAATACAAGTGAAATTGGCTCAAGTCGGGTATTACTATCTCTAGGTTTAACCTTTTAATTGGGGCTATCAATCTCTTGAGTTCACCCCAATTCCTTGTTAGCTTAATTTTTCTAGATTAGTCCCTCCTTCTCAAGAAGAGCCTAAGTCATAAAGGCATGAATCCGTGTTTGCAACCACTAATTCTACAATTATAGTACGAATTATGCTAAATATTCTTAACCCATAAACAATTAAGCCCTAAAATTTAAGACCCATTAAATACCCACACTAGGGTTGAGTCACAACCCTAGCTATGGGGTCTAGCTACTCATAATAATATCATAAATCAAATATAAAGATGAATTATAAGCCATAATATTAAAGTACAAGATGAAAATCTAAAGTTTGAAGGTAAATCTACTACAAAATTGCCCAAAAAGGGTAAAACCAGTCGTTCACGTGCTCTGCCAAACAAAACTTAACCTAAAATTGACAAAAGGTTCTATTTATACTAAGCTGGAATTTCCGGACAAAAATGCCATTGCGGAGGTTTCGCAGCCGCGTAATTCTAACCGTGGCCGCACTCTAGCTTCCGCGGCCACGTAATATTGAGCGCGATCCGCGTTTCTTCATATCTGGGCTTGGGTAGAGCTTCGTTTCGCGGACCATGTAATGTTCACCGCGTCCGCGTGAGCTTCCTTCGGGGCCGCATTATTTGGACGCGGACCGCCTTCTTCATTTATGTCCAACTTGCAAAGTCTCTGAACCTCGACAAACGCTATGCACGAAATTCTAACCGCGGCCGGGCCAGTTACTTCGCGGCCGCTTCTTTCTGTCGCTCTCAACGCTCATGTCTGTGCCCAAAAATACTTCTCTGAATCTCTACTTCGCGATCCGGGAATTATGGCCGCCTCAGCGTTGATCCTTATGCGGCCGCGCTTTTATGTCGCGATCAACGCTCTTATTCCCAGTCTTGGATTTGTTTAAGTTTGACTCCTTTATGAGTTGACTATGGCTTCATTGGTTCATTTTGAACAAACCCTGCAAGCAAGCACATTAAGTTAGTTTTCGGGAATACTTCACACATTTTTGACCCAAAACGTAAGTCAAAGAGAACAAATAATAGGCTAAAATCCCTACTTATCAACTCCCCCAAACTTAAGCTTTTGCTTGTCCTCAAGCAAACAAGGTGTAACGACCCGACTTGTCGTTTTAAGAATTTATGCCTCGTTCAGCGACTTAAGGCCTCGAGCAGCTTCGTAATATATATTATGACTTGCGTGTGCATTCCGTAAATTTTTCTGGAATGTTTTTATATGAAAACAATTGATTAAAATGTGAAATAGTGCTTTAAAACTCAATTGAGTTGACTTCGGCCAACATTTTCAGCAAATGGACCCGAATTGGAATTTTGATTATTCCAATAGATTCATATGGTAATTTCGGGCTTAAGCGCATGTTCGGATTTGGATTTGGAAGTCCGTAGGACAATTCGTCGCATTTTGGCAAAAGTTGGAAAATAGAAGATTTTTGGAGAGTTTGACCGATGGTTGGCTTTATGATATCAGGGTCGTAATCCTATTATAAAAATTAGAACAACTCCATTATGTCATTTATGACTCGTGTGCAAAATTTGAAGTCATTCCGGATTGATTTGATACGTTTCGACGCAAAATAAAGAAGTTGGAAGATTTGAAAACTCATAATTTGATTCGATGCGCGATTCATAGTTTTGATGTTGTTTGACGTGATTTCATACCTCGAGTAGGTCCATAATATGTTTTGAGACTTGTTGGTGTGTTCAGACGAGGCCCCGAGGGGCTCGGGTGAGTTTTTGAACATTTTTAGGCCAATTTAACTTGCTGATTTTTGACAGCAAGGTTCGAAAATTTTGATGCGAGGAGCCTACTTTGGAAGCTTATATTTCGAAATATATAAGGAATATGAAAATTTGCAAAACATTAAAATTGTAGCCCTTGCATTCGTGTTTCTAGAAAGTTAAATAATTCATTATTTAGATATTTGTATAGAAGTTATGATCGACTTAATGAAGGCTGGTAAAGTTGTTTTGTAATTTCCCCAGAAATCTCTGATGCGAAAAGCCTACTTTGGAAGCTTATATCTTGAAATATATAAGGAATCTGAACATTTGCAAAACATGAAATTTGTATCCTTTTGATTCTAGTTTCCGGGAAATTAAACCATTCATCATTTGGATACTTGTACAGAAAGTTATGATCGATTGAATAAATGCTGGTAAAGCTATTTCTAGTGGACTTTTAGTACGAATATGGACTTTTAGTGACGGATGGGCAGAAACTTAAGGACCAAAAATGCTCATTTTCTTCATTTCGTTTTGGATTTTTGGAGCACGGTTCTTGGGCGATGTTTTGGCAATTTTCAAGGGAAACATTGGGGTAAGTGTTCCTTATCCTATATTGATTATTTTTCATGATTCCATACTCATTTACGTCATGAATCCATGAATTTGTGGAAGAAAAATTAGATTTTTATCAAATCTTCCAGAAACGAAAATTTAAGATTTGAAAGCCAGTCTGATGTTGCAATTCGATAATTTTTATACGGTTGGACTCGTATCGGAATGGGTGTTCGTATTTCGTAAAAATTATATCGTGTTCCGCGAGGCGGGCCCCGCGTTGACTTTTGGTTCACTTTTTAGAATAAAATTTTAAATCCGCGTTTTATTATCCGAAATTGTTTCTAATGAATTTTAATGAAGTTATACAATTAATTTGGATAGATTGGAGCTATCCGGAGGTCGATTTAAGCAAGAAGGCGATTTGAAATATCGGCCTAACTTCAACAAGGTAAGTATCTTGCCTAAACTTGAGTGGAAAAATTACCCCTTCGGCATTGAGTCTTATGTGAAAATTGTTTGAATTATAATCATGTACGTGAGGTGACGAGTACGTACTTGATTTATATGTGCAAATTATATCGATTAAAATTCATAGACACCCTTACGTATTAAAGTGAAATAAATTGTTGGAACTCAATAAATCATCGATTTGTCATGCCTCGTTCCTTGTTTGTCGAGTTTGTATTTATATGATAATTTGGTGTAAATTTGCATTTGGATTTTTATGTGAATTCCGTGTGTTTGTGGATTCGATATTTCTTGGAAATAATTATATTATGGAATTTCCATCTACAAATATTTAAGTAAGTTTAATTTGAGGTATTAATATATTTATCGAAATTTTGGATTAAAGAAGGTGTCGTCTTATGCTGAGTTAATTTTCCATCTTTGTTGTTGTTATCGAGGTTTTATATACTCTGTGTGGAGCCTTGGGCTATTTGCTATGAAATTAATTGATTTTGTTGTATCTTTGGAATTGGTTGTGGCCTATGAGCAATTTATAATATGAATTGTTGTTTTGTATTGTCGTGGTAATATCCATGTAAACTGTTGTGTTATTTGAGTTGCTGTTATGAGACGGATAAGGGTGGCATTTCACTGTGCTTATGTGTTGGGATATTGTCTGGGCGAAGCGATAATGGTGACAATTTAACAGAGCGATAAGGGTGGCTATTACATGAGCGATAAGGGTGGCTATAGGAGGGATAAGGGTGGCTATGATCAGGGATGATATGTGGTGACTTGGAAATATTGTGTTGGTGATTTTTATGCGATGTTGTGATTTCCTGGTGGTTTCTTTTATATATTGTGCAATTTATTTTATAATTCCAGTAAATTTGATAATAGTCAGATATATGTTGAAATTATGAGCCTGTGGATATTGCCTGGCGGATTATGATATGGGCACGAGGTTCCGGGGATAAAAGATGAATTTATTATTTGTACGTGAAATGTCCGTACAATTATGATATGAAATATGGGCACAAGGTGCCCTAGTTATATAATAAAAATGATATTGGCACGTGAATTGTCCCTGCAATCGTGATATGAAATATGGCACGAGGTGCCATGAGTAAATGATGACGATATTGGCACGTGAGTTGTCCATGCAGTTGTGATAAAAATATTAGCATGACGTACCGTAGAAATATGAAAATGGGCTGAGACCCGTATTTTTGATTTTAAATAAGGTGTCACATGGTGACTTTTATTTGAAAGAATTATTCGAAAAATATTATTTGAAAGAATTTTTATTCGAAAGATATTTATTTGGAAGAATTATATTTGGAAGATATTTGTTGAAAGAATTATATTAGAAAGAATTTTATTTGAAGGAAGTATATTCGAAATATATTTATCGGAAGATATTATATCCTAAAGATTACTATTGGGAAGATTTATAGGCGAAAGATTTATATTTGAAGAATTTGATTAATTGGTCGTACTTGTATTCATTAATTGCTGAGCAATATATATGGTGTTCTTGTTGCCCTACTGTTTATATCACTGGTTGATTATTGTTGCCATCATTGTTATTTGTTTCCTATTATTTTTATATCTGATACTGCACAGGTTAATAGACTAGTGAGTGTCTTGACTGTACCTCGTCACTACTCCACCGAGGTTAGTCTTGATACTTACTTGGTACCAATTGTGGTGTACTCATACTACACGTTTGCACATTTTTGTGCAGATCTAGGTATTGGATATATCGGCCTCGAACAGAGTTAGAGTGTGATCGCAAGGATTGAAGGTAGAGCTGTTTGGTCGTCGCAGTCCCTTGGAGTATTTCTATTTTATTGTACTGTCAACTTTTATTCAAACAATATTGTATATTCAACCTTGAGATCCTTGTTTGTATTCAGTTGGAGTTTGTGACTCAGTATTACTAGTCTTGGGAGGTTGTTTGATTATTTCCGCTGTTAGTTTTGAGTCTTATGGCACTAGTATTAATTTATATGAAAAAAGGGCTTGAATTGTAATTGGAATCGGCTTACTTATTCTTAGAGACTAAGTGCCATCACGACTCGTGTTGTGAGATTTTGGGCCGTGACACAAGGTAATTTCCACCTCCACAAGAAAAAGAAAGGAAACTTTCAGCTGTCCTAAGGTGACTTCATCAAGCATCAATTGGGACTAACAATTACCCTCAACACAAATGTATTATCAACAACATCATGCTATGACCTTTTGAGTTCCATAGTTCTAATGTGACACAAGAGCATCAAGAGTTGACTCAATCCATCAAGGAAGCTTGCTCTCTCGCATAGGTCATTGTGGATCCCAAACTCCTCCTCCTCCTCTACTCTTCATGAGCAAATCTCACTTTATAGAATGTGACACTCAAAATACGGATTGTAAAGTAGTGCGCTCATCACTCTCAAAAGAATGCCACAAGTCCGGCTCTAAGTACCATAAGCTTACCCCTTATGTAAATCACCACTAATGTAAGCTCACTCAACTTGAAATAATATAGGGCTTTCGCAGGATGTAATGAAGGCTTTTTGGATCAAGGTAGGACATAATGAACTATGATGGTTTCATCTTTCCTTAAGCACTCCATTTTCTCATTTCGGCACATACTTTCTTGACTCTTTGAGTCATTTTCTCCTTCCTTAGGGGAACTAGAGAGACACATTTTCACTCTTTCTTTGTCACGACCCAAATTCCTACTCAGGTCGGGATGGCGCCCAACACCGGAGTCAGGCAAGCCAACATTAGTTCACTACCGAAGTTACTTCACTTAGTTGGATATTTAAGTACTTGCCAAATTTTAAGTTAGGAAATCATTTAAAGAAAATAGTCAAGTGATGCAACTTGGTTAAATGAAACTCAAAAGATCGTTTGCCAACATATACAATATAGCAAAGTACTAGGAAAACCAACTACGTGTGCCAAGACCTAGTGTCACAAGTCCACATGCGACTAGTGGAATATACAAAATAGACAAAATAAATGTACAACTGCATGAAGGGGGTAGACAGAAATATCCAAAAATAATAGAAACTCCACAGGGCTGCTGAGGAACGCTAGGAAGAGCATCTCACCGTGTAGTCTAATCCAGATGGTACACTCAAGATCGCGCTCCGGTATGATAACCAGATGCACCTGCCTCGGAACCTGTACAATTAAGTACAAAAGTGTATCATGAGTACATATAAACAATATGTACCCAGTGAGTATCCCGTCTAAACTCGAAGAAGTAGTGACGAGAGGTAGACGTGATACTTACTAGGGTCAATAACAAATAACATGATTAAATAAATCTAGACAGGAATAGTAGTCATGGAAATCACTACAGCATGAAGTATCAATTATATAAAACCGCAATTTATTCTCAGGAGTCAAATGGCAATTATCACAAAAACCCAAGTTCCCCTTCCACATGAAACAATTTATTTTATAATAATAATAACAAGAATCTCAGTCAAATACATAGCACATAGTATGCCTAAGCGTACTGCCGAAGCGACGCAAAAATAAATGTGCATTGCCGAGGGTCGAGCGGCACGAACCATAGATGCATCTATTACCTCGCTCGTGAATCGATCATGCGACGCGGTTGACATAAATATAAGTCTACCCCTCTCATGAATCATACATGCGACACGGGTGCTCGTAGACATACACAGAATTATCAGGAAATTAAGGAATTTATCATGGATTATACTTGAAATTAGAGATTTAAGCCTTTAAACTTACACATAACTTCCTAAAATCCTATGTCAATATCAAAGATAATAAGCAACTAGGGACACATGCAAAGATACAGGTGAGGAACATAAAGGCATGCTTGTGAAATCCTAAATTCTACCCGACATAACATAGTAGTAGCTACGCACGGACTCTCGTCACTTTGCGCGTGCGTAGCCCCCGCAAATAAGGATAATTCAATCATTTACATTTACCTATGGGTACAATTCCCTCTTACAAGGTTGTAAAGGAGACTCACCTCGCGTAGAACCTACTTCCCGGGTCAAGAACGCGCCCAAAACTCCCAACTCGTCACCCAAGGACTCGAAACTAGTCAAATGTTATATAAATACGTTAATATACTCTCAAAAGTATGGAAATTCTCTTACTAGTTTAGCTAATTCATCATTCTTGAAGAAATCCCAAAATACACCCCCGAGCTCACATGCTCGGATTCCGGGAAATTTTGAAGAAAACAGTCACCCATAACCTAAGGATCATTAATGTATAGTTTTTGCATGATTTCATGGTAGAGATGTGGTGAAATTCTCTAAAGTTCGTCAACCCTGGGTTTCCACTCTAACCCCTTTGATTTGCACTGATTGGGGGTTAATCTACCTAAGATTTGATGTAATAAACCAACATTTAAATGGAAATTACTTACCTCTTAGTAGCTAGGCCGAATACCCTCTTGTGAGCTCTCAAAATCGCCTATGGTGGAGAAGAAATGGTGAAAATTGGTTAAGTCCCGTATTAAAAGGAGCTCACTGCCTTCAGTGATCTCGCACGTGCGGCTCGAGGACCGCACCTGCGGAAGTTGGCAAGGAGGCTGGGGATCGCACCTGCGGAAAGGTTTCCGCACCAGCGGGTCCGCTCCTGCGGGGAAAGGTCCGCACCTGCGGTTTTGGACCATCTCCCCTGGGCCGCACCTGCGAGGCCTCGACCGCAGGGGCGGTCTCGCACCTGCGATCTGGGCAACCGCACCTGCGGTCACACCAGACCTGGTGAACCAGCAGCTGAAGCTGCTGGTTTTTGGCCTCGTTTAGTGTCCGGGAGGCACCTGGGCCCACCTGAGCCCCCGTGAAATTATACCAACAAGTCCTAAATCATATTACAGACTCGCTCGAGCCTTCGGAAAACCCAAAACAACGCTACAACTAAAAATCACACCTCAAAGCCCCTAGAATCAAACTTAAGAAAATTTAAGTTCTTGAATTCAGTTTCAATGCGCCGAACCGACCTATACTACTCAGAATGACACCAAATTTTGCAGGCCAGTCATAAATGACATAACAGAACTATTCCCGGTCTCGGAATTCCGTTCGAACCTCGGTAACACAAAAATACGTTCCAAACAAAATTATGAACTTAAGGAAACTCTATTTCGCTATTTGGCGTCAAAACGCTTCCGGGTCATCCGAAACCCATTCCGGACATACGCACAAGTCCAAAATCATCATATGAAGCTACTAGAACCGTCGAAATTCGATTCCGAGGTCGTTTGCTAAAAATGTTGACCGAAGTCAAACTTGGCCAAAAAGGCCAACCTTAAGGAACTAAGTGTTCCTATACTGCTCTACACACTTCTGAATCCCGAACCACCCGTCCCCGCAAGTCATAAATTACTATAAACCGCTACGGGAAGTCTTATTTAGGGGAACGGGGTACGAATACGCAAAATGACCGGTCGGGTCGTTACATTCTCCACCTCTTAAACAAACGCTCGTCCTCGAACGGGTCTAGAATCATACCTGATGTGCTGAATAAGTGTGGATATCTGCTCCGCAGGTCCTCCTCGGACTCCCAAGTCATCTCCTCGACTGGTTGGCCCCTCCACTGAACCTTTACGGCAGAAACTCTCTTGGATCTCAACTAGCAATCCTGTCTATCAACAATAGCAACTGGCTCCTCCTCGTAGCCCAATTTCTCATCCAACTGAATAGTGCTGAAATCAACCACGTGAGAGAAGTCAGCGTGGTATCTCCGGAGCATGGAAACATGAAAGACTGGATGAACCCCTGATAAATTGGGAGGTAAAGCAAGCTCATAAGAAACCTCTCCAACTCGCCTCAACACCTCGAAAGGACCTATAAACCTTGGGCTTAGTTTTCCCTTCTTCCCGAATCTCATAATGCCCTTCATTGGCGAAACCTTCAGCAAAACCTTGTCTCCTTCCATAAATGCTACATCACGCGCCTTCTGATCCGCGTAACTCTTCTGTAGGGACTGTGCTGTACGGAGCCTCTCTTGAATTAACTTTACTTTCTCCAAGGCATCTCTCACCAGGTCCCTGCCATATAACTTAGCCTCACCAGGCTCAAACCACCCGATAGGAGAACGACATCGTGACCATATAAAGTATCAAATGGAGCCATCTCGATGCTGGACTGATAACTATTATTATAAGCAAACTCGGCCAAAGGCAACAACTGGTCCCACTGAACTCCAAAGTCAATCACACATGCCCTGAGCATGTCATCCAATATCTGAACTGTACGCTCCGACTGACCATCAGTCTGCGGGTGAAATGCTGTGCTGAGATCTATCTGGGTACCCATCTCACTATGCAATGCTCTCCAGAAGTGCGAAGTGAACTGAGGACCCCAATATGATATAATGGAGACCGGCACACCGTGTAACCGGACTATGTCCCGAATGTAGATATGGGCTAGCCTTTCAGTAGTATAAGTAGTAGCTACAGGGATGAAATATGCCGATTTTGTCAATCTATCCACAATGAACCAAACCGCGTCAACCTTCCGTAAAGTCCGAGGCAACCCAACCACGAAGTCCATAGTGATGCGGTCCCACTTTCACTCAGGAATGGGCATCTGCTGAAGTAGGCCTCCTGGCCTCTGGTGCTCCTACTTAACCTGCTGGCAATTAAGACAACTAGCCACATACTCCACAATGTCCCTCTTCATCCGTATCCACCAGAAATGCTGCTTCAAATCACGATACATCTTCGTAGCACCAGGATGAACAGAATATCGATAACTGTGTGCCTCTTCTAGAATCCTCTGCCTCAAGCCATCAATATTAGGAACACACAAACGACTCTGAAGTCTCAGAACACCATCCCCGCCAATAGTAACCTCCTTGGCACCACCCTGAACCACTGTCTCCCGTAGCTCTGCCAAACACGGATCATCATACTATCGAGCCTTGATCTCCCCCAATAATGAAGACTGAGCAACCACATGAGCTAGAACTCGACAAGGATCTGAAAGATATAATCTCACCAAGCGGTTAGCCAAGGACTGGATGTCCAAGGCTAGAGGTCTCTCCTCCGCTACAATGTAATCCAAGCTACCCATACTCTCCGCCTTCCTGCTCAAAGTATCTGCTACCACATTTGCCTTGCCCGAATGAAAAATAATGGTGATGTCGTAATACTTTAGCAACTCAAGCCACCTGCGCTGCCTCAAATTAAGATCCCTCTGCTTGAACAAGTGCTGCAAACTGCGGTTGTCTGTATAAACCTCACAAGATACCCCATACAAGTAATGCCTCCAAATCTTAAGAGCATGAACAATCGCCGCCAACTCCAGATTGTGCACCGGATAATTCTTCTCATGAACCTTCAGCTGGCGCGAAGCATAAGCAATCACTCTCCCTTCCTGCATCAACACATATCCCAAGCCAATGCGTGAAATGTCGCAATACACTGTGTACATCCCAGAACCGGAAGGCAATCCTATAACTGGTGCTGAGGTCAATGCTGTCTTGAGCTTCTGAAAGCTCGCCTCACACTCGTCGGACCACCAAAACAGAGCATTCTTCTGAGTCAACCTAGTCAGTGGGGATGAAATGGATGAAAATCCCTCCACAAATCGCCGATAGTAGCCTGCTAGACCCAAGAAACTCTTGATATCTGTAGTTGAAGTAGGACGCAACCAACTCTGAACTGCCTCAATCTTCCGCGTATCAACCTTGATACCCTCTCCGGACACTACATGCCCCAAAAATGCCACGGTATCCAACTAGAACTCACACTTGGAGAACTTAGCATATAGCTTCTGTTCCCGCAGGGTCTGGAGCACAACTCTCAAATGCTGCTCGTGCTCGCCCAGGCTACGTGAGTAAATCAAGATGTCGTGAATGAAGACAATGACAAAGGAAACAATATACGGCCTAAATACCCTATTCATCAAGTCCATGAATGCTGCTGGGGAATTAGTCAAGCCAAAGGACATCACTAGGAACTCATAATGGCCATATCTCGTACGAAAAGCAGTCTTCGGAACATCCAAGGCTCGAATCTTCAGCTGGTGATACCCCGATCTCAAATCAATCTTAGAAAACACCTTAGCACCCTGCAACTGGTCAAACAAATCATCAATGCGTGGCAGTGGATACTTGTTCTTAATAGTTACCTTGTTCAACTGGCGGTAATCAATAGACATCCGCATAGACCCATCCTTCTTCTTTACAAATAGAACTGGAGCACCCCACGACGACACACTTGGTATGATAAACCCCTTAGCAAACAACTCCTCAAGCTGCTCCTTCAACTCCTTCAACTCCTTCGGAGCCATACGATATGGGGGAATAGAAATAGGCTGAGTGCCTGGAGCTACATCAATACAGAAATTGATATCACGATCCGGAGGCATGCCCGGAAGGTCTGAAGGAAAAACATCAGTAAACTCTCGAACAACTGGCACCGAATCAATCGTCGGAGGCTCGGCGGTGGTGTCCCGCACATAAGCAAGATACGCCAGACAACCCTTCTCGACCATATGTCGAGCCTTCAGGAAGGAAATAACTCTACTAGTTGCACTAACTGTGGAACCTCTCTACTCCAGCTTAGGTAACTCAGGCATGGCCAAAGTAACCGTCTTGGTATGGAAATCCAAGATGGCATGAGAGGGAGATAGCCAATCCATCCCCAAGATAATCTCAAAATCAACTATGTCGAGCAACACGAGGTCCGCTCTAGTCTCGAATCCACAGAAGGTGATCACACAAGATCGATAGACCCGGTCTACCACCACAGAATCGCCCACAGGAGTGGACACATATATAGGAGAATCCAAGGACTCACGAGGAACATCCAGAAAACAAGCAAATAAGGCTGACACATATGAATAAGTGGATCCTGGATCAAATAGCACTGATGCCTCCCTACCACATACTGAAATAGTACTTGTGATCACGGCGTCTGAGGCCACTGCATCTGCTCGGGTCGGAATAGCATAGAATCTGGCTGGTGTACCTGAAGACTGACCTCCTCTGGACTGAATAGAGCTAGTTGAGCTCCCCCTGCCTGGCTTCCACCTCTGGGACGACCTCTACCAGCCTGTCCTCCACCTCTGGGTGAACGGGGCGCCGGTGCTGAGTATGTAGGCTGGTAACTCTGCTGAACAGCCCTGACCCGAAACTTGGGACAAGTCCTCCTCATATGGCCTGACTCCCCACACTCATAACACCTCGCTGGTGGCATGGCCTGCTGCCCTGAAGAAGATCCCTGGATAGCTGGGGGACGGTGAGGACCCTCTGGCATGGCACTGAAGTAAGGACTAGAAGACCCCTGATGACCTGAATACCCGCCGGAGTAACCCTGAATGGCTGGTGGGCGGTAAGAACTCTCCGGCATGGCGCTGAAATAAGGCCTCACTGGAGCACCACGGGGAGGTGGTGGAGGACTGAATATGGAGGCCTGCTAGACTGGTCTCGGCTGAACTGACCCCTGCCCCTGCCTGGGGCACCTCTGAAATCTCCAGAAAATCTAAATCTCTTGTCATGCTGACCCTGCTCTCTGCCCCCTTGATCGATAACCCTCAATCCGACGAGCTATATCGACCACAAGATAATAACGAGTACCCATCTCCACCCCTCGGGCCATATTGGACCTAATACCTGAGTGCAGCACATCTACAATTTCCGCACTCTCTCAACATCAGTAGAAAGAATCATGAGGGCATGACGGGACAACTCTGAAAACCTGGCCTCGTAATCTGTCACCGATATCTGCCCCTGCTCCAGCTGCTCAAACTGATATCGCAACTCTTCCCTCTCCGAGAGTGGAATATACCTGTCTAGGAACAGCTGAGTGAACTGCTCCCATGTGAGAGGAAGGGAACCTGCTGGCCTACCAAGGATAAATGACTGCCACCATCTGTGAGCCCTACCCTCTAGATGGAAAGTAGTGAAATCAACTCCATGGGACTCCAAAATCCTCATGTTGTGCAGTCTGTCCCTGCACCTATCAATAAAGTCCTGGGCGTCCTCACCCCTCTCACCTCTGAAGACCGGAGGGTGCAATCGATTCCATCTGTCAAGTAACTTCTGCGGATCGCCGTTCGCAGTTGGTCTAAGCTCAGGTGCTACTGCTGCTGGCTGTGCTCCACCCACGGGCAGAGTACCCGCAGTCTAATATACTGCCGCTGCATGACCTGCGGCCTGGGCGGTAGGGGTCTTAACCCCCCCTCCCACTTGAGATGTGGCAGGATCCGCTGGAAATAAACCAGCCTGGGTCATAGTGTCCATGAACCGCATCATACGGCCCATGACCTCCTTGAAGCCTGGTGCAGTCATGAAATCCATCGGAGCTGGATCTGCTGAGGGCACCACACCCTGCTCCTCAGTAATGGGATCCTCTACTGGATCCGCCGGGGGTGCTAATGGAACAACTCTGGGATGCCCTCGTCCCCTACTGCGGGCCGGTGCCCTCCCCCGGCCTCTGCCACGGCCTCGGGCGGCGGGGGTAGCGGTATCTCCCGGGTCAGGAACGTCAGCTGCATGAGTCCTCACCATCTGTGAGAGAATAGAAGAACAAGATTTAGTAAACCATCGACTGCACGATAGAATTTGAATAAAGAGAGGTTTCCTAACACCCTATAGCCTCCCGAAGATAAATACAGACGTCTCCTTATCGATCCGCAAGACTCTATTAGGTTTGCCTGTGACTTGTGAGACCTACGTGAACCTAGAGCTCTGATACCATGTTGTCACGACCCAAATTCCTACTCAGGTCGTGATGGCGCCCAACACCGAAGTCAGGCAAGCCAACACTAGTTCACTACCGAAGTTACTTCACTTAGTTGGATATTTAAGTACTTGCCAAGTTTTAAGTTAGGAAATCATTTAAAGAAAACAGTCAAGTGATGCAACTTGGTTAAATGAGACTCAAAAGATCGTATTCCAACATATACAATATAGCAAAGTACTAGGAAAACCAACTACGTGTTCCAAGACCTAGTGTCACAAGTCCACATGCGACTAGTGGAATATACAAAATAGACAAAATAAATGTACAACTGTCTGAAGGGGGTAGACAAAAATATCAAAAACTAATAGAAACTCCACAGGGCTGCTGAGGAACGCCAGGAAGAGCAGCTCACAGTGTAGTCTAATCCAGATGGTACCCTCAAGATCGCGCTCCGGTATGATAACCAGATGCACCTGTCTCAGAACCTGTACAATTAGTACAGAAGCGTAGCATGAGTACATATAAACAAATATGTACCCAGCGAGTATCCCGTTTAAAATCGAAGAAGTAGTGAGGAGAGGTAGACGTGATACTTACTAGGGTCAATAACAAATAACATGATTAAATAAATCTAGACAGGAATAGTAGTCATGGAAATCACTACGACATGAAGTATCAATTATATAAAACTGCAATTTATTCTCAGGAGTCAAATGGCAATTATCACAAAAACCCAAGTTCCCCTTCCACATGAAGCAATGTAGTTAATAATAATAATAACAAGAATCTCACTCAAATACATAGCACATAGTATGCCGAAGCGTACGACTGAAGCAACGCAAAAATAAATGTGCACTGCCGAGGTTCAAGCGACACGAACCATAGATGCATCTATTACCCCGCTCGCGAATCGATCATGCGACGCGGTTGACATATATAAGGCTACCCCGCTCACGAATCATACATGAGACACGGGTGCTCGTTAGACATACACAAAATTATCAGGAATTCAGGAATTTATCATGGATTATACTTGAAATTAGAGATTTAAGCCTTTAAACTTACACATAACTTCCTAAAATCCTCATGTCAATATCAAAGATAATAAGCAACTAGGGACACATGCAAAGATACAGGTGAGGCACATAAAGGCATTCTTGTGAAATCCTAAATTCTACCCGACATAACATAGTAGTAGCTACGCACGGACTCTCGTTACTTTGCGCGTGCGTAGCCCCCGCAAATAAGGATAATTCAATCATTTACATTTACCTATGGGGACAATTCCCTCTTACGAGGTTGGAAAGGAGACTCACCTCGCGTAGAACCTACTTCCCGGGTCAAGAACGCGCCCGAAACTCCCAACTCGTCACCCAAGGACTCGAAACTAGTCAAATGTTATATAAATACGTTAATATACACTCAAAAGTATGGAAATTCTCTTACTAGTTTAGCTAATTCATCATTCTAGAAGAAATCCCAAAATACACCCCCGGCCCCACATGCTGGGATTCCGGGAATTTTTGAAGAAAACACTCACCCATAACCTAAGGATCATTGATGTATAGTTTTTGCATGATTTCATGGTAGAAATGTTGTGAAATTCTCTAAAGTTCATCAACCCTGGGTTTCCACTCTAACCCCTTTGATTTGCACTGATTGGGGGTTAATCTACCTACGATTTGACGCAATAAACCAACATTTAAATGGAAATTACTTACCTCTTAGTAGCTAGGCCGAATACCCTCTTGTGAGCTCTCAAAATCGCCTATGGTGGAGAAGAAATGGTGAAAATTGGTTAAGTTCCGTATTAAAAGGAGCTCACTGCCTTTAGTGATCTTGCACCTGCGGCTCGAGGACCGCACCTGCGGAAGTTGGCAAGGAGGCTGGGGATCGCACCTGCGGAAAGGTTTCCGCACCAGCGGATCCGCTCCTGCGGGGAAAGGTCCGCACCTGCGGTTTTGGACCATCTCCCCTGGGGCCGCACCTGCGAGGCCTCGACCGCAGGGGCGGTCTCGCACCTGCGATCTGGTCAACCGTACCTGGGGTCACACCAGACCTGGTGCACCAGCAGTTGAAGCTGCTGGTGTTTGGCCCCGTTTGGTGTCCGGGAGGCATTTGGGCCCACCCGAGCCCCCGTGAAATTATACCAACACGTCCTAAATTATATTACGGACTCACTCGAGCCTTCAGAACACCCAAAACAACGCTACAACTAAAAATCAAACCTCAAAACCCCTAGAATCAAACTTAAGAAAATTCAAGTTCTTGAATTCGGTTTCAATGCGCCGAACCGACCTATACTACTCGGAATGAAACCAAATTTTTCAGATCAGTCATAAATGACATAACGGATCTATTCTCGGTCTCGGAATTTCGTTCGGACCTCGGTAACACAAAAACACGTTCCAAACCCAATTATGAACTTTAGGAAACTCTATTTCGCTATTTGGCGTCGAAACGCTTCTGGGTCATCCGAAACCCATTCCGGACACACACACAAGTCTGAAATCATCATACGAAGCTACCAGAACCGTCGAAACTCGATTCCGAGGTCGTTTTCTAAAAATGTTGACCGAAGTCAAACTTGGCCAAAAAGGCCAACCTTAAGGAACTAAGTGTTCCTATACTGCTCTAAACACTTCTGTATTCCGAACCACCCGTCCCCGCAAGTCATAAATCACTATAAGCCACTACGGGAAGTCTTATTTAGGGGAACGGGGTCCGAATACGCCAAACGACCGGTCGGGTCGTTACATTCTCCACCTCTTAAACAAACGTTCGTCCTCAAACGGGTCTAGAATCATACCTGATGTGCTGAATAAGTGTGGATATCTGCTCCGCAGGTCCTCCTCGGACTCCCAAGTCACATCCTCGACTGGTTGGCCCCTCCACTGAACCTTTTCGGCAGAAACTCTCTTGGATCTCAACTGGCTCCTCCTCGTAGCCCAATTTCTCATCCAACTGAATAGTGCTGAAATCAACCACGTGAGAGAAGTCAGCGTGGTATCTCCGGAGCATGGAAACATGAAAGACTAGATGAACCCCTGATAAATTAGGAGGTAAAGCAAGCTCATAAGCAACTTCTCCAACTCGCCTCAACACCTCGAAAGGACTTATAAACCTCGGGCTCAGTTTGCCCTTATTCCCGAATATCATAATGCCCTTCATTGGCGAAACCTTCAGCAAAACCTTGTCTCCTTCCATAAATGCTACATCACGCGCCTTCTGATCCGCGTAACTCTTCTGTCGGGACTGTGCTGTACGGAGCCTCTCCTGAATTAACTTTACTTTCTCCAAGGCATCTCTCACCAGGTCCGTGCCATATAACTTAGCCTCACCAGGCTCAAACCACCCGATAGGAGAACGACATCGCCGACCATATAAAGCCTCAAATGGAGCCATCTCGATGCTGGACTGATAACTATTATTATAAGCAAACTCGGCCAAAGGCAAGAACTTGTCCCACTGACCTCCAAAGTCAATCACACATGCCCTGAGCATGTCCTCCAATATCTGAACTGTACGCTCCGACTGACCATCAGTCTGCGGGTGAAATGCTGTGCTGAGATCTATCTGGGTACCCATCTCACTATGCAATGCTCTCCAGAAGTGCGAAGTGAACTGAGGACCCCGATCTGATACAATGGACACCGGCACACCGTGTAACCGGACTATCTCCCGAATGTAGATCTGGGCTAGCCTTTCAGTAGTATAAGTAGTAGCTACAAGGATGAAATGTGCCGATTTTGTCAATCTATCCACAATGACCCAAACCGCGTCAACCTTCTCCAAAGTCTGAGGCAACCCAACCACGAAGTCCATAATGATGCACAAAGTCCGAGGTCGTTTGCTATAAATGTTGACCGAAGTCAAACTTGGCCAAAAAGGCCAACCTTAAGGAACTAAGTGTTCCTATACTGCTCTAAACACTTCTGAATCCCAAACCACCCGTCCCCGCTAGTCATAAATCACTATAAGCCGCTACGGGAAGTCTTATTTAGGGGAACGGGGTTTGAATACGCAAAACGACCGGCCGGGTCGTTACATTCTTCTTCATGACAATCACTTTTCTCCTCTTCTCATCATTCCATGCCTTTCAACATTGTTTTCTTTGAATCCTTTCAACCTGTACTTTCATTTTGACATGTTGATTTTTAGCTTTTCATCCTTTTCTTTGCCTTTCCTTTTCATCAATTCTTGTTTTTTCTTTGTACCTTTCATCACTTTGAAATTCCTCGTCTCTCCCCCAAACTTATGTTTTTGCTAATTTTTCATCATGAATGCTAAGGAAATATTTGGTGCCAAGAGAGGGTCATTCTAAAACGGATGAAGGCTTGCAATCTGGCTATTGAATGAAAAAGGCTTAGGCTCAAAGGGGTTTACTAGGGATATCATATTGGTAGGCTACAAAATCTTTCAACATTCAAATGGGACCAAAGAGAGCCTACAATCACTTCTGAAGTCGAGCTACACTTAGGATTTCACCTAGGCAAACATTCAGGGAAAGTTCTAGACTAATTGGCACGGGACTTGGACTTTCAATTCAATACCTCACCTCTCAAGCTACTGGATTGTTAAAGAGAATAGAGTCGAGGGCCCACAACCACTCTAGCTAATATTGAAGATAAAAATTATTCACAGAAACCACTTAATGATAGTTTTAGTCAACTCAAGATTCTAAAGGTCACAATTAGAGATATTCTCGTCAACCAACTTGTCTCTAACCATGAGGTCGAATGTAAATATGTTAGTACCAAGTGAAGTCTGCTTGAGACACTTTTATTAATTACTACTACATATCAAAGCAATACGAAAACAGACTTAGTCTCTTAAGAAGGTTGTCACGCCATCCATCGTTGGGAAGATCCGGTTCACACAATATCCACCTTTGAAAAGAACCGTGGCATTAAGAAAACCAAAGGCTTATTGATCATGCAAAAATGTAAAAAGAAGCTACTAAAAAAAATAAGAAGTTAAGCTATTAAAGAAAAATACAAAAGGAGTTATAAAGTAAACTACAAAAAATAAAACGCATATGTACAATAATGGAGTGAAGCGAATATATTCAAAATGGAAATGAATATATACATGGAATGGTAAACTTATATACATACCAAAAGTGAGAAAAAAAATACGGAAGTGAAAATAAAGATAAGTAAAAAAAAAGGAAAATAGTATCATAATTATTACATGCCAGTCATCAAATCAAAATAAGACCATCCCCCAAATAAAAGAAAGCATTGTCCTCATTGCTAGTGGCAAAAATAAAATCAGGGAGGGGTTAAAGAGTAAAGAAAACTTCCTATGTGGTCTCTGTCTGCATGAGGTCAGGCTCACTAGTGGGGACCTCGGACTGCATAGGATCATCAGCTGCCTCCGGGTCCTCCAACTGTATCTCCAGGTCCTCTGACTGGGGCACCACAAATCCTCTCACCGGCTCTCTGTCAGCCTCCTGCTTTGATGCCTGTGTTGTCTGTGCTGCATGGGCATTCTCCTCCATAAGCAGGTCCAGTGAAATATCTCTAGCAGAAGTGAGCTTCTCTACCTCCTTCTTCAGTTGCTCCACTGAGTCCTTTGAGGCTTGAGTCTTCCTCATCTTTTTGACCTGCTTTCCCAGATCCTTTATCACCTTGCCATAAGTATCCAAGGTCTCGAAGATTTTCTTTTGATTGTCCAGGATCCGCTTCAATGAATCCTCCACTGATGGAGGTAACTGAATTTGTGCTGGGGCTGCCTGTGCTGCGACTGCACTAAATAAGACAGACAACTTTGATGTAGCTGCCTACATCTAGTTGTTGATGCTGGATAATGTCTGATTGACCTGCAGTGCAGTCTGAGGGTAAGCAGCGGATGAGGTCACAGATAATGGGGGCAGAGATAGATGGCCCGGATGAAGGAGGTGGCATAGCAGCCGAAGACCCTGCAACTGTGGAAGGCTCTGACCCTGTAGTCTCTACTCTTGGCTTTTCAGACTGGCCAGTGGGAACAATGGCTTTTCCTTTTGATTTCGGGTTGTCTGCTCCTTGTAGGCTGTACTAGGAAAAGGGCCTCTTCGGCTTCACCTTCATGTCAAAGTCCCTCCCCTCTACCTGTTGGTCCTCTAGATACATAGTGATGAAGTTGGGGTAGGGGTATGACCTTTCTTCCTTCCCGGTTGCTTTGGTGATGTTTTGGGCCATGAGGTTCCCCACATTTATTGGGTACCAAGCCATGACAGAAGCTATGAGGATTTACCGGGAGACTAGGATGTCACTGTCATGCTGGGACGGTTCAAGTCGGCTGCATACAAAGGCGCACCAACCTTTGGCTTCAAAGCTAAGGGTGTTTTTGGAAATTGGGTCTCCAGGTGTAAGCCAAGTCTGTGTTGTCCCTGGGATGTCTATCAGCTCTTCTAGCTATGGACGTGCTACCTCATCTAGTTCCACCTTCTCTAAGTCTTGATCTGCATCTACATCTTCAAAGCCGGCATATGTGTTCAATGTGAAGCCATCAAACCAGATCTTCCAGTTTCGTACCTTAGTCACAAAGGTGCCCTTTTTGATGTGGGCAACATTGGCGTAGAATTCCTTGACTAGGTACTCATTTGCATTTGGCAGCTTGCTAGTGAAGTATTTCCACCCCTCTTTTCATTAAATTACCTCTTCACGAGGCGAAAAGGTTGAGATTGAGCCTCAGGTTGGTGTGCAGATTCCCCCTCCGAAACCTCCCGGGATGGGAGATATTCACTTGTGTCAGATGAATCAGCTGGAGGTCTCGTGAGGGTTTGTTTTTTGCCAATGACCTTCTGAACTGCTAAGGGTGCAGTCTGCTTCCCTTTGCCTCGGCCTCATGAGGATTCTCCCCTCCCTTTTGATCTGTCGCGACCACCACGAGATCGCACCATTATCTACAACACACAATTAGTGAAAGATCATTAATATTATGGTTCAATGAATCCTTAAAGAAGTGCATATGAGATGAACACAATGCTTCCCAAAATAGGGGTCCGCGAACAACGGAAAATGGGCGCGGCCGCAGAAGGGCCACCGCGGACCGCATAAAAATGGGCGCGGCCCCGAATAGGTTGGACTCATACTACCAACTCTTTGATCATGGTTTTCCGTGGACCGCGAAATAATGGACGCGGACGCGAAAGACCAAACGCGATCGCGTAAGCAGTTATCAAACTCTCTGAAACTCAAGAGTGCCGTCCGCAAAATTTGGGACGCAGACGCGTAAATTCAAATGCGGACCGCGGAAAAATTACCGCGCGAACAAGTATCCATACTCAGCTCTCACAAATTAAGGAACGCGGACCGCGTAAAATGGACCACGGAGTTTAAACAAAACGAGCACTGATGAACATTTATTCCTAGGGTTTTCAGTAAGTACAAAAGTTAATGCAATTAACAAGCATAGTTAATAACCCTATCCCCCATTAGGCATGTAAAAATTACCCATATAAATTTAAGCATCAATTAAGCATGAATGTGAGATTGTGGTATGTATTAAACGCTGACTAAAAAGAAAAAGTAATACTAAGAGAAAAGAAGAGCAAAAGATAAAATCAATGCAAATATTTGAGCATACCAGTTGTGAAATTATAGTGGAAAATGGACTCTTGATTAGTGTGAAATGAGATTGAGAGCCGAAGGAGAAGAAGGTGAACAATGCTACAGTGTGGTGAAAGTTTGAGGTTCAAAAAGTGTAATAGTCCTAGGGACTTTCTAGTTATATTAAACTCTGTGGATCCCAGCGACTTATCTGAGCGCGGTACGCAGAATTCTACCGTGGTCTGCGCTTTTTACCTCTATGAATAGCTGCTTCAAATTCCAGGGCGCGGTCTGCGGAAAACTGGGTGCGGCCGCGAAAGCCAACGCGGTCCGCCAAATTTTTAACGCGGCCGTGTATTCAACTTCAGAGAGATGGTATTTTTGATCCTATAAAGTGGGCATCCGCAGACAAAAGGTGTCACTGCAAAATGATAACGCGGACCGCGAAATTTTGGGCGCAGTCCCCGAAATTTCCACACTTTGTCAGATTTTTCCCTGTCAAAGTCCTGCACTGCACAACCAATTCCTACACAAACTTCACAACCAGCTAGTCCAAAACAATGCTTAATCTAAGAAGAAAATCAAAAATAAAGTAAAACACATGGGTTGCCTCCCAAGAAGCGCCTGATTTAACATCGCGACACGACGCATGTTACCGTCATAATTTAAAATTGATCAAGGCCACCACGTGGCTTTCATCAAACTTGCCAATGTAGTGCTTCACTCAGTTCCCATTAATTTTGAAGATTTCACCATTTTTGTTTTTCAAATCAAGAGCACCAAACGGAGTTACATGCACCACTTCAAAAGGGCCACTCCATTTTGACTTGAGCTTTCCCGGAAATAGTCGTAATCGAGAGTTGAATAGAAGAACCAAGTCACCCTCCTTGAACTCTTTGTTACAGACTTATTTGTCACTTAAGTACTTCATCTTGTCCTTATACAAAGACGAGCTGGAATAGGCATGAAACCGGAACTCATCAAGTTCATTTAGTTACTCTACCCAGAGATTGGCAGCTACATCCCATTCAAGGTTTAACTTGTTCAGCGCTCACATGGCCTTGTGCTCTAACTCAACCGGTATATGGCATTCTTTCCCTAAATACCTAACGGTATGGAGACATACCAATTGGAGTCTTGTACGCAGTTATATAAGCCCACAAAGCATCGTCAAGTTTCCTTGACCAATCAGTCCGGTTTGCATTGACAGTTTTGGATAATATGCTCTTACCTCCCTGCTGGAGACCTCCACTTGTCCACTAGCCTGGGGATGATAAGGGGTTGACACCATACTTAGAGAGTAAATTATCGAAGGCCTTGTTGTGAAGATATTTTTTTTAAAAACGCCACCACACTCCGTGCCTCATTGTTGGGAAAATACACAACTTCAACCAACTTGGAAACATAATCAACAACAACCAGAATGTAAGTGTTACCACATGAACTCAAAAGGCCCCATGAATTCGATGCCCCACACGTCAAAAATATCAATCTCAAGAATAGTGGTGAGAGGCATTTCATCATTCTTGGAAATTCCACCAGCTCTTTGGCACTCATCACACCTCTTAACAAGCTCACTAGCATCGTTATACAAGGTAGGCCAATAAAAACTACAACTAAGAAATTTGAAGCAGTTCTTTCCCCACCATGATGACCACCGTAGGGTGAGGAATGGAAAGCATCAAGAATACTTATTTACTCCTCTTCAGGAACACATCTCCGGATCACACCATCATTACAAATCTTGAACAAATATGGCCCGTCCCAATAATAATCTAAGCTGTCTCGTTTGAGCTTACTCCTTTGGTTAGAAGAGATCTCACTCGGGTCAATGCCGGTCACAAGAAAGTTAGCCACATCGGCAAACCAAGGCATACCATTCAAAGACACAGAGAGGAGTTGTTCATCCGGAAATGAATCATTAATTTCGAGGCCATCATGGGGCCTCCCCTCCTATTCTAAGCGGGATAAGTTGTCCGCCACTTGATTCTCACTCCCCTTTTGACCAATGATTTCAAGGTCAAACTCTTGAAGTAGAAGAAACCATCTCATCAACCTAGACTTAGAGTCCTTTTTGGTTATCAAGTAACGAAGTGCCGCGTGATTGGTGTGCACAATCATTTTGGCACCCATGAGATATGGCCTGAACTTTTCCATGGTGAAGACAATGGCTAATAACTCTTTCTTGGTCACCGTATAATTGAACTGGGAGTCATTCATCGTTTTGCTTGCATAATAGACCGGATGAAATATCTTGTTCATCCTTTTCCCCAAAATCTCTCCTAACGCAACGTCGCTAGCATCGCATATGAGCTCAAATGGTAATCTCCAATTGGGTGCGGTAATGATGGGAGTGGTAGTCAATTTATACTTGAGATACTCAAAAGCTTTCATGCAATCATCATTGAACACAAACTTTGCATCCTTTTCCAACAACTTGCACAAGGGATTCACCACTTTTGAGAAATCTTTGATGAACCTTCGATAGAACACCGCGTGACCAAGAAAGATCCTAACTCCCTTGACGGAAGTAGGAGGAGGGAGCTTTGAAATCACTTTAATCTTCGCTTTGTCCACTTCAATACCGTTCTTTGAGATCTTATGGCCGAGGACAATGCCATCCTAGACCATAAAGTGGCATTTTTCCAAAGTAAGCACTAGGTTGGTCTCTTCACATCGGGCCAACACTTTGTCAAGATTATACAATCATTCTTCAAAGGAGTCTCCCACAACACTAAAATCATCCATGAACACTTCGAGGAAGTCCTCCACCATATTCGTAAATATTTCCATCATACACCGCTGAAAGGTAGTCGGTGAATTACACAAACCAAACGACATCCGTGAGAATGCAAATGTTCCACACGAACATGTGAAGGTGGTTTTCTCTTGGTCTTCCGGTGCAATGAGAACCTGGTTGTAACCTAAGTACTTGTGATGACCCAAAGGGTCATTTTAAGAATTTAGACCCAATTCTAGGCTTATTAGCCATAAAAAGACTAATTTTAAATACCTCGATTTGCGTAAGCAGTCCATGCGTGAAACCGGAAAGCTTTTATGTAAAAATATGAGAAATAGTAATTTCTAGAGTTAAGATTTGATTATCGTTGACTTTGGTCAACATTTTGAGTAAACAGACCCGGATATGTGTTCTGATGATCTCGGAAGGTCCGCAGTAAAATATGGTACTCGGGCGTATGCCCGAAAATAAATTCCGAGGTCCCAAGCCTTAGAAATCAATTTTTGAAAGAAATTGTTTTGCTAAAATATTTATTAAATAAAAAAAAGAATTAATATTTGAAATCATTGGTATCAGGCCCGTATTTTGGTTCCAGAGCCTGGTACGGATTTCTAATGATATTTAGGCCTTTCCTGTGAAATTTGGTGCAAAACGGAGTTCGTTTAACGTGATTCGGACATCCGGTTGAAAAGTTATGAACTATAAGTGTTCTTGAAGAAAATAATGAGTTTTGAGGTTTAATTCATAGTTTTACATGTTATTTTCATGATTTGATCGCACGAGAAAGTATGTATGATGCTTTTAGACTTGCGTGCATGTTTGGTTTAGAGCCCCGAGGGCTCGGGTGAGTTTCAAATATGCTTGGGTTGTGTTGCGCTCGTTCTTTCTTATGCTTTGACGTCGTTTCCTCAAGCATAAATGATATCATATTGAACAAATGAGCTCCGATTTCTGTTTTGTATGAAGTATTAGATCCATATCGTAATTACGGATGCGTAGCAAAGAGAATCATCAAATTTGGACATCGTATGAGGATTTTATGGTGATTTTACTAAGGTTACCAGATTGTTCAGGTTAATTACGAAATTGCTACTCACGTCGAAATTAAAATCCGCACTAATTGCAAATATTAAAACCTACATATCTCCTTCATTATAAGGCCAAATTGAGTGATTCAAAAGCCTAACTTGACTAGAATTTCAAAAGGAATCTATTGGACACATAAAAATCGAGTTTCAGGATCGTTTGGCTCGAAAAACGATGTAAAATAGCTGGCAGAAAATATACATAAAACGGACAGACTTCTTCTTCTTCGAATTTTCGAACCCCACAGCCCTAGGAACGAATTTCTTCATCAAACATCATCCCCAAGTCATAGGTAAACAATTCTAAACTTTACTCTTTCAATTACCTATTGTTTTTGCATCACTTTTAAATCAAAAATTAAGAATTTTCATGGTAAAAATTGAGGGTTTGGGTAAAATTAGAGAATTTTGTAAAAATTGAATCTTTACCTCGAACTGAGGTCGGATTTCGAAACTAATTGTATATTTGGGTTCATGGGTGAATGGGTAAACGTAATTTGGTCCGAACCCTGAGTTTAGACCAAGCGGGCCCGAAGTCGGGTTTTCACTTTTTTTATAGAAAACTTAGGAAAAATTGTAATTTTCAATAAAGTTAGTTGCTTTAGCCTTAATTAATGATATTGAGTTAATTATGATTATATTCGAGCAAGTTAGAGCAAGAT
>ML275669.1:0-12288 GCA_005239495.1 Nicotiana undulata
ATCATGAACATATTTAGTAATATAGTTTCCTATATGGTATAGGAACGAAAATGTCTCATAAATTTAGTAGAGTTGTACATTCCACATGCGTGTGTACAAATCTTCCTTTTACTCTTTTCCTTTGTGATGTAGAGGTCTTACGGCATGTTCGGCTAAACTGTAAAAATTAGTTTATTTGGAGAAGTATTTTTTATAAGAAGCAGTTTGTGTTTGGTTAATTAATTTGAAAAAATATTTTTGAGCAGTAATTAATATTTGGCTAAGCTTTTAAAAATTGCTTCAAAGTATATTTTTCTCAAAAATCCTTTTTAAAAAGTATTTTTGAAGATAAACTATTTTTTATGCTTCTCTAAAACTGTTTGTGTTTCTACTCAAAAGCATTTTTTTTTTGTTTCAAAAGCTTGACAAATACTTCAACTTTGATTTTTTTTTAAAAACGTTTTTAAGCCATCTCCAACCTTAACACCAAATTTCACACTAAATTTCACACCAAAATAGTGCAACACCAAATTTTCTCCAACCATTACACTATTTTACACCAAAAAAGAATATTCTTTTTCATATTCTTCTCTCTCTTCTATATTATATTATTATCTTCTATTTATATTTTGTTTTTTATTTCCTTCAAACAAATTCTTTCTTTTTTCTTTTTTCCATATTCATCACATATAATTCACATTCACCACTTCATTTATTACAAAATTATTTTAAAGGATAAATCAACTAAAAGTGAAATCATTGATAAAAGATAATTAAATAAATATTACATCATAGTAAATTTTAATTTAAGTACTACATAAATATTCAACTTTCGCCTCTAATCTCCCATGAATGCTCGATTAATGCATTACGAAGTGCGAAATGCGCATATTTTTTTTGTGTCTAGCTAAAAATTGTTCAAATCGGTGATCTTCATCTACTGCCATTTCTACCGTAGGAGCTGGACATCCACGTGCATCTTGAATTGGTGCATTAAGATCACGCTCGTCCTCAATTATCATGTTGTACAGTATAATACATGTGGTCATTATATCATGTAGCGGGAATTCTGTAACGGGAATCTATCAATCTAAAGATACTTTTTGGAATCGAGTCGTCGCAGATTTCAATCGTGGAAAGGAGGAGAATTGGGTGGAGCGCAACCAAAGATCGGTGCAATGTCGACTTCATACAATTGAGAAGGCTGTCAGAAAATAAAACGGATGTATTCGTCAAGTCGAAAATTTACATCCAAGTGGTGCTTCCGAAAAAGATATTGTAAGTATCCGTTTTTAGTTACTTGATTATACTATATTTATATATATTTGCTTGTTGTTTATCTTACTTTTACTTAAATACTGCAGCTTGCACAAGCAAAAGCTTTACTTATGCAAGACCCGAACTTTAAAAAAGGCTTTAATTTGATCATGTGTGGGATATGATGAAAGATTTTGAGAAGTTTAGTGATGGTGATTTTGGAAGAACAAAAGCAAGAAAGCATGACTCTACTTATGTATCATCGGAGTCTGAGGCTCCTACTCCCGATTCACCGTTGGTATCGTCTCCTAACTTGTCAGCATTTTCACTAAATTTAAATGAGGGTGTTGCAGGTGAGGCCACATCATCACAACGACCTATTGGGGTAAAGAAAGCAAAACTGAAGAGAAAAATTGATGAAGATTACATGAAAATGGTCCAATCGGAAAATAATCGGCTTGTTGAGGCGATGGAAAAGTCAACTAACTCAAGATATGAAGCTTCGAGACAAAAAGAATTCAAAGAAGAAAATAAAATTTTATTGACGAACTTGAATTCCATTGACGATCCAAATCTTCGTGAATTTTTTAGACAAGAAAAAAAAACGAATAATCGATAAAAGAAGTCAACAATTCCAACAACCACAAGCACAACAATCTTCTACTCCGTTCTCTCGGTATTTTAGTAATTTTGGTGCACCTGAAAATAACACGCCGGATTATTAAACTTATGTTATATGTATGTAATTTCAATTTTAATGTATCCTCCTTTGATGTACTTTTAATGTTAATGTATTTTTATTTTATGTATTGTTAGTTTTCTTTTTTAAATTTTAGTTTTCACTTTTCAATTTTAGCAACATTTTAGATATCTTACATTTGCATATTTTATTTTTAAATAATGGTTATATTTCTTTTTATACAATTATAATAATAATAAAATTAACTTATAATTTTATATAAATATAGTATATACAAAAATTAATATAAAAAAAATAGAATATAAAATTAAAATTATAAAGATTTTAATATAAAAATTAATTATATACACAATATATGATAAATTAAAAGTCAAAAAAATATAAAAATGAATAAAATAATATTAAACTAAATTTGGTGTTGATGAATAGTGTTGCACCAAATTTGGTGCAACACTATTCACACTCTATAATAGTGCAATATTTAGTGTTGGGTTGGAGCAAAAAAATACTAAATTTTACACCAAATATAAATTTGGTGTAAAAGTACAAGGTTGGAGATGCTCTTAGAAAACAAAAAATACTTCTAGAATTGGAAAAGTATGGCCAAATAAACTATTAATCAGAGGCAAAGATAAAATTTAAATTTTATTAATTCAACTTATAATTCATTTAGTTATTATATTTGTAATTAAATTTTTGTATATTTGATAAAAAAATTAATATAAATATAAAATTCAGATAAAAATTATTGAGCTTATCCAAACTCGTATTTACTTCTCTAGCTCGACCTCTAGTCTTCTTGTATACTACTCCACTGAAATAGGACATTTTGGACATGTAAAACAATAATAGGTGGGGGAAAAAAGAGTACCAAAGTATGTATAACGCCCAAAAATTGGGCGCTATACCTTAACGATAATTTTTGCCGTTAAGGTATAGCGCCCAGTTTTTGGGCGCTATACGGAAAAAAATAAATACACAGGTATAGCGCCCTTATTAACGACGCTATACACTAAATGCACTAAAAGCCTGGGCGGCCCACTGGTTATAGGTTAGACGTGAAGATGGTTTTGTCCTTGAGGTACAAAGTTCAAACCCATACACCAACATTTTTATATTTTCCTATTTCTTTTCCATTTTTTGTTTCTTTTCATTATTTGGGTTAAGTGTTTAGATATAAATATTTTAATAGAGAAGCCATTTATTATTTCTTTAAAAAATAATCAATAATTTTAATAGTTATTATTTTGTGTTATACGTAAAATAAAATTATCTTTTTTCCTTTTATTTTCAATTAGAATTATAAGTTTTATTTTATAGTTAAAATTTTCATAAGAGAATTATATATATATATATATATATATATATATATTGGTTGAATTATTTTTTTTTTTTATATCTTTCTTTCTAAATTTAGTTAGCAAATACGTATTATTCAATAGATAAGAAAAGAATACAATAAAAAAAAAACTATATTTTGAATCTAGAGTTAATCATACTTATTTGTAATTATTATTTAATAGACCTTTAAACATTAGCAATACTGTAATTATAGGAAACTTGCCTATATTAGAAATTTATTTTATATTTTTAATATTTTATTTTTAATCATAGAAAAATATTTTCTTATTGTTGAGCACATTATATCTAAATACTGTAGTAATATNTAGACAAGAAAAAAAAACGAATAATCGATAAAAGAAGTCAACAATTCCAACAACCACAAGCACAACAATCTTCTACTCCGTTCTCTCGGTATTTTAGTAATTTTGGTGCACCTGAAAATAACACGCCGGATTATTAAACTTATGTTATATGTATGTAATTTCAATTTTAATGTATCCTCCTTTGATGTACTTTTAATGTTAATGTATTTTTATTTTATGTATTGTTAGTTTTCTTTTTTAAATTTTAGTTTTCACTTTTCAATTTTAGCAACATTTTAGATATCTTACATTTGCATATTTTATTTTTAAATAATGGTTATATTTCTTTTTATACAATTATAATAATAATAAAATTAACTTATAATTTTATATAAATATAGTATATACAAAAATTAATATAAAAAAAATAGAATATAAAATTAAAATTATAAAGATTTTAATATAAAAATTAATTATATACACAATATATGATAAATTAAAAGTCAAAAAAATATAAAAATGAATAAAATAATATTAAACTAAATTTGGTGTTGATGAATAGTGTTGCACCAAATTTGGTGCAACACTATTCACACTCTATAATAGTGCAANTTTTAAATTTTATTACTATTTTTATTATTTTTATTTTGAATAATTCTTTAAAAAAATAGATATCTTTGTTTTTGAATACTCAGTTATAATTACGGTATTGCTAATGTTTAAAGGCCTATTAAATGATAATTACAAATAAGTATGATTAATTCTAGATTCAAAGTATAGTTTTTTCTTGGATTGTATTCTTTTCTTATCTATTGAATAATATATATTTGATAACTAAATTTAGAAAGAAAGATATCAAAAAATAAAATAATTCAACCAATATATATATATAATTCTCTTATGAAAATTTTAACTATAAAATAAAACTTATAATTCTAATTTGAAAATAAAAGGAAAAATAATAATTTTATTTTACGTATAACACAAAATAATAACTATTAAAAGTATTGGTTATTTTTAAAGAAATAATAAATGGCTTCTCTATTAAAGTATTTATATCTAAACACTTAAACCAAATAATGAAAATAAACAAAAAATGGAAAAGAAATAGGAAAATTTAAAAATGTTGGTGTAGGGTTTGAACCTTGTACCTCAAGGACAAAACCATCTTCACATCTAACCTTCAACAAGTGGGCCGCCCAGCCTTTTAGTGCTTTTAGTGTATAGCGTCATTAATAAAGACGCTATACCTGTGTATCTTTTCTTTTTGTATAGCGCCCAATTTTTAGATATTATACATACTTTGATACTCTTTTTTTTCCGCATCTATTATTATTCTACACATCCAAAATAACCATATTTTGATCGTCCAAAAGTCCAAAATGAAAAGCAGAAACAGAAAAGGACAGAAGTAATAAACCACGTGGTTGGGCAGTCATTTCTCCACGTGTCGAGATGTGGTTAGCGGAAACATAAAATCCCACGTGGAGGTCATGGTACCTATCACATGGCTATGCTTATGTACTTTGTTGGACCATGAAAAAAGCTATGATAAAAAGTTCCTTAGCTTAGGTCCTTGATAAAGGAATAGGGACAAAGAGTACTTTTCTTTTCAAATACTCCTTCCGATTCATAATAAATGATCAATTTAATTTTAATATGTCTATTAAGAAAATATTAAATTTTATATAAAAATATCTAGTATGACTAAATTAGTTTTAATTAAATATTTAATATGAGGAGTAAATTTTTAAAAAAAGTATATACATAGAAGTTATTTTGTAAAAATAAATTAAATTCTTTCTTGATTACATTTTATTTTGAACCAAAATAAAAAAAGAAACTAGTCACTGACCCGAAGGAAGTATCAAACAAATTCCATCTTGTAAGTTTCGGATATGCTATTTGAGATTTAAATTATAGTACTATACAATTGATAATAATACTTATAATTTTTTCGAACTATCAATGTAATTTTTTACTTATATCAGCAGAAGATCAGTTTTCATTTTATCAAAAATTATGTACAAAATTTTAGACTGACAATGCAAATAACTTATAGTGTTTGACTATAGATTCTCAAATTTATTTTGAAAAATTTGTTTTGGGTGAAGTTTGGCTCGAAGATGAAAATGTATTTGGACATACGTTTTCAAAACATATTTCCCAAATTTATTTTGAAAAAACATATGTATTATTAGGGATTTGGCCCTGAGCTGGTTTTGGGATTTGGAATTTTGCCAAAATATAAGAAAAATTTATGGCCAAACATGTGTTTGCCAAACGGGTTAAACTCTAATAAAAGGGGTCGTTTGGTACAAGAGATTGTATTTATGCATGTACTCCCTCCGTTCTAATTATGTGAATCTGTTTGTTTGGGTACGGAGTTAAAGAAAACATGAAGACTTCTAAAAAATTTGGTCCTAAACAAGTCAAAAAGGAGCCAAGAGTATTCGTGTGGTTATAAAAGCTTCTCATTAAAGGTGGAATTATAAGTTTAAGCTAGATTGTTTTTAAATTTAGAAAGGGGTCATTCCGTTTGGAACGGACAAAAAAGGAAATATATAGGTTTACATAAATTGAAACGAAGAGAGTATATTATATACTCCCTCCGGAGTCCGGTCCAAAATAAGTGATTTTCTGGCATTTTTCTTGTGGTTCAAAATAAGTGATTTTCTCGGATTTCAAGAATGAATTAATTATTTTTTTCCTACATTGCCCTTGGAGTAAATAGTATTGCAGTATGTGTTAGGAGTATTTATGTGAAATAGTAAAGGTTAATATGGTCAATGTCGTTGTTAATTAATGCTAAAAAGGTGAATTTCTTAATCAGCGTAAAAACAAACAAAAAATCACTTATTTTGGACCGATGGGAGTATAGTTCTAAATATTAGTTATTTCCACAATAAATTTCATACTAAAATGATGATATTAACTATTTTATACAAAAAGCATGATGTAATCGTTTATACCAAACTAGCACTACTAGTTGTTTGCCCTTGCCCCACATCACATAATATCCTTCTCAAGTAAAATCTGTATACTTCATATATTTAGCTTCAACCGCTTGTACAAATGTGGTTACAAGGTTTATCTCGACTTTAAAAACATCAAAGTTTAAAATTAATTGTACAGTATATGATATCTTGTTGTTTCTTAGTTATAATTAGTATGGGTGCACGTACGTATGAAATGTACTGCAGAGGAGAGAGGACCAACAATCAAAACCCTAGATATTGAACGAACCAATTTTTATATACATTTATTTTTATCTTATAATTCTAGTACAGTAATCAAACCTTTGTATAACAACATCCCTATATAATAATAATTTTTTATAAAAGTTAAACTTTTTCGGAACCAATTTTTATTTCGTTATAACATCCAAAATATTCGGAACAAACAAGATTGTTATAGAGAAGTTTCACCCTAATCGTTCGCCGCCTCAGATATTTTTGAAAAGTACTAGTGTGTACACATTCTATTTAACAAGACAACTGTCAATGAAGTGTGAAAAAGACGGAAAATCAGACGAAGGTTTTGTATATAAGAAATGCAAAGCTAGCACGCCAAGAAGATAGAAAGGAAATTCCTTCAATTTGTTTTTTAGGAATGAAGAGTAACAAGTGATAATGAAAACAGCAAAGTGTTTCCTTTATCTGCATTTGCACCTGCACCTCCTACATCATCTCTTTCACCATTTTTTCCTTGGTTTTTTAATCAGGTAAAAAATATCTATAGATTCAATTCTCACTATTTACCTTCCCCTTTCCGGGGCGGAGGTAATAGCTTTTGTACATATACCTTGTATATGTATTATAAATCTACTAAATATTCATAAACTTCAAATCTTGAATTCGCATCTGTCCATTTCCCCTTATCTCATGTAATGGAAAATTAAAGAAAATAATAAACAAAGAAAAAAGAGGCTTCATTATGATAAAGACATGAAAGTAGAATGGATTAAAAGGAGGTGCAGGTTCAAGTGCAGGTGAATGACATTTTGGATAAACTGAGACTATTGATGCTCTTATATATATATATATATTGAAGCCTTCAAATTAAGAATAATCTTCAGAATATGATGGGTTGTTTAGTTTCAGGCAGCAGCCAAAGGTTGGACTTTCATAGGAGGTTATTGGAGATAAAGCAAAGGTAAGTAATTCCTTATTCTTGAATCTAAGCATATTATTTGTAAATTTCATCAAGATCTACTATATAGTAAGTGTAGTAAACAGGTCTAGGATGTATTTACGTGCTAATGTTAATGTTTTTCATCTACTTTCAAGTATTTTTTATTCTGTTATTATTTTTATATTTTCTACTGTTTGTACTAATATATTATCTTTTTTGTCTGTTTGAGCCGAGAGTCTATCGGAAACAGCTCTCTGTCCCTTAGGGTAGGGGTAAAAGTCTACGTACACTCTATCTTTCCCAAACCCTACTTATGAGATTTTACTGAGTTGTTCTCGTTAATGATAGAAGATTTTTGGAGATTCATACTAAAAGTCATTTAGGGCTTTAGAAGACGTCTAAACCCTAAGCTCTTTTTAGCCTTTTAATCATAAATGCATATTTTTCACAAAAAAATTGTGACTTAATGAAAAGGATCTATAAATTGATTGTATCTCCAAGTCTAATTCTATCTATTTGTTTCTTTTTTGGTTCTTTAGGCATAGGCCTAAGATATCTCCTGGTTTCTACCAAAAAAAAAAAAAAGTTTTTTGCTTGCTCTAAATTCACTCACACCAACAATTTTATCTTTTTAATTGGTTTACATTTTCTCTTCTCATTCTTTATAGATTTTAAAAAGCTGCGTCATTAGCATTACTATATCACTGAGTGATATATAGATTAACTTTATTCAATATTAAAAAGATTGGCTCAATGTCCTATTTGCTTTAATTAATGAAGGGGCGTATCCACCAAAGATGGCAGCGACCAACACATATGAGGTAACTTATATTTTCATTTCACCATTAAAATAAATTAAAATGAAATTCCGAGTGTAATGGAGATTTTCTTGTTCGTATAATACAATCATGGGTAAATAGTTTTGTGGTAACGACCGGATGACACAGTTTAATCATTAAATTTTAAAGATGAGACGAATTACTCGTTCTTTTAATCTCTTTTTTGAAGTACAATGGTTATAAGTCTGAATAGAGTCACAATGTTGTTTCATATACAGTCAAATTTCTCTATAATAATCTCGTTTGTTTCAAATATTTTTAAATATTATAGCAAAGTAACTATTACAGAGAGCATAGATTATAAGA
Organism: Nicotiana undulata; assembly: GCA_005239495.1. Taxonomy (NCBI): domain Eukaryota; kingdom Viridiplantae; phylum Streptophyta; class Magnoliopsida; order Solanales; family Solanaceae; genus Nicotiana; species Nicotiana undulata. The sequence goes on from ML275669.1 coordinate 8,862, forward strand.
TAAGATGAAAATTGATTCCGAATAAGCGCGACTTTTATAGCAAAATTCTTATTAGTTTGGTATTTGACGAATTGTTGGGAAAACTACAATAGTTGCGATTAGTGAATCTCTTTTTTCTCACCCAATAATGGCATTTCCTTGTCAACTCCCAAAATTTAGGTACATACGGCGGCGGATTTAGAATTTTGAGTTTATAAGTTCTAAATTCTACAAAGTTAATTTAGGGGTTCTGGCTATATTATTTATACATGTTCAATGAATTTCTTAACAGAAAAACGAAGTTTTGGTCCAACGCTATTGACTACTACCGAACTCGTAATTATAAATGTTTTTCCTATAATTTGTTCTACTACATCCGCTTATAATGAACTGAATTTCAGAATCTTTCATAATTATAGGATGATTTACCACAAGAATATATAAGGAATTGATGATAAGTAACTCAACTTCCTTTTTGTCATAATCATGAGACCACTATCCTCATGTCAATGCACTAATTAACTTCTCGAGCATTATTGTTTAACCAAGTAAAACTCTCCTTATGAAGTCTTGAAGAGTAATATATATATAGAATTTACTTTATCCCATGTTTTGCTGTAGGTTTTTTTCCAACTCTCTTTTAGTTAATAGACTTATACCATAACTTAATTTGGAAGAACTCTATACATGTTCAAGGTGGTATAACAATATCATGATTAGTTATGTAGGGATAAAATATTTGAAATACCCATTATTTTTCTTCTCTATCCCTTCAAAATATATACGACAGCCTGAAAAGACAATTGCTATTGATTTATGACTTGTTATACTAGTTTTTAAGACAACAATTTAATCCAAATATTTAACAATAAATAATTTCTGCATTAATCCCTATATTATTTATTCCTATTAACCCCCGAGTAGGGAAGAAACTACATTTATTTAACGTTGGTCAACTGATCATCCTTCGTTGAAAAAATTATATTATACGTATATAAGTAATTAGGTTTTATATGTATATAAATATTGAACATCCTTTGTCGGAAAATTTGTTTCACTTCTTTTAAGTTTGAGCACTCTTGGAGAAATTTCTAGCTTTATTATTGCCCCTCAGTGTACTTTATCTAGCAGGATCTTAGTCTAATTTCTAGGCTGTTAATTCTATAATTATTTTTAGATGGCATGACAGTAAAAATAGCGTCAGTTGTACAGAAGCTTAACTCTCATTCTTAGTAAAGAAAGATTTTCTGTTGAGTTGTCATTCTTCAAATTAAACTCTCATCTTTGAGACCTCTTCATACACACAAGGACTATGATAAAAGCTGCTAAAAGGCACAGTGAGACCTACCTAAACTGACAAAGCAAAGACCCCAATATAAGTTTTAGATGATCTGTAATTTCTGTGTGTATATTATTTGGCATCTCTTCCTAACACTGACAAACAATATAACTTGGATTTGTGTTGAACCTAACTAGTGGTTGCAAAATGGATAAAAAAAATAGTTGTTGTTGGGAAAAATAATAATCTCGCCCAGAAATAATATCCACGGAAAATAATAATTATAACACAAGAGAGTAACAACTAACAACGACATCAATTCTTTTAACGAGGTAAGTACAATACTCGAGCGAAGCAATATTATCACTATAATATTACAACTTAGTAGTGTCAAGATACTACTACAATTTTGAAAGAAATAACACTCCATATTTAAAATATCTCACTACAATATTACTCACATTCACTATGTATCTCACAGACTATAGTCTGCAGATTACTCTCTCTAATATCTATTGCTTCTCTTTATTTTGGTGTGTTTAAACCGAGAGGGAAGCATCTCTATCTATAGGCAAAGTTGTCAACCTCTCAGCCAATCAAATTGATTGGTTCTTTGCAATTTGCATCGTCCAGACTTTGTTTTGATTTTCGCCTTGTTGCAACTTGCAACTTTATTTTCAGTCGCCCTTATTGTAAACTCGTTATTGCAAGTTGATATTCTTTCTTTCATTTTAAATTGGGACTGGTCCCACAAATTTCTCCCTTAATTTTAATTTTTCTTCTTCATTCCAAAACCTGATCTCAATCTGTGAAAATCTTCAAACTTGAAGGGCTTTGTAAAGATATCCGCAACTTGATCATGAGAATTCACATATTTGAGTTCGACTTCCTTCTTGGCAATGCATTCTCTGATGAAGTGATACCTTGTGTCTATATGCTTGCTTCGATCATGATACACCAGATTCTTCGCGAGTGCCTGTGCAGATTTGTTGGTAATACAAATCTCTGTAGCTTCAATTTGTCATAAATTGAGCTCCTTTAACAATCTTCTCAACCAAATAGCATGACATGTACAAGATGTTGCTACGACATATTCAACTTCACAAGTCGAGAGAGTAACAATTTATTATTATTTTGAACTCCATGAAATAACAGAATCACCCAAGAAAAATACAAAACCAATTGTGCTTTTTCTATCATCAATATCTCCCGCATAATCACTATCACGAAATCCCATAAGGTTGAAATCACTAGAAGAAGAATAAAATAGCCCAAAGTCAATCGTACGTTTTAGGTATCGAAGAATTCTTCTAGTGACCTTCAAGTGAGTGGAGCTAGGAGCATCCATGAAGCGACTTACTACTCCAACTACGAAGAGTATATCTGGCCTGGTACAAGTCTAGTACCTTAAACTTCCCACAAGACTTTAAAAAAATGTGGGATTCACTTTTTCTCCTTCTTCAAACTTTGGACAATTTTGTCCCACTCTCCATAGGTGTGTTCACAGGGTTGCAATCGAGCATGTTGAACTTCTTCGTTATCTATTTTATATAGATTTCTTGAGAGATTAAAATTCCTTCCTCCATCTGCTTCACTTATAGGCCCAAGTAGTATGACATGAGTTCTACGTCCGCTATCTCGAACTCACAGGACATATCTTTCGTAAAAGCTTCAAACAAACTTGGGTTATTACCTGTAAAAATAAGATCGTCAACATAAAGACAAACAAGCAAAATATCTCCATTAGTATGAACTTTAAGGTAAAGAGCATATTCATGGAGACAACGTGTAAACCTATTGTCTTGAAATACTTGTCGATGCAACTATTCCATGCTCGTGGGGCTTGCTTTAATTCATAGTATAAAGCTTTCTTCAACTGCAACACTTTATCTTCATGGTTTTTGACCATAAAGCCCAATGGTTGTTCAACATAGACTTCTTTTTCAAGATAGCCATTCAAAAGGCGGACTTGACGTCTAGTTGATGGATCTTCCACTTCATTTGCGTCGCCAAAAAGATAATCAAACGAATTGTCTCCATGCGAGTAACAGGTGCATAGACTTCTTCATAGTCAATGCTTTGACTTTATTTGTAGCCTTTAGCCAGACGACGTGTCTTGTATCTCTCCATATCTCCATCAACATTCTTCTTTGTCCCCCCCCCCCCCCC
>ML275669.1:12312-28469 GCA_005239495.1 Nicotiana undulata
CCTTTCCCCCCCAAAATTTTTTTTTTTCCCCCCCCCCCCCCCCCCGAGTGTTGTTCTTCTCTATTGACTCAATCTCCTACTCCATGGCTTGTTTCCATCTTTTGACTGTAACAGCTTCATAAAAGTTCATAAGTTCACTTTCACCAAAGAGACAACATAAAAAATCAAAATTAGTAACTTTTTATGTGTCCTCATAGGGCTCTTGAATACTCATTGTCCTTTGTAGCTGTTCATTTGAACTTTATTGAGAAGAGGAAGATGCAACATTTGTTGGAAAAGGAGGTGGAGTTGTATCCTACACTGGTTCCATGGTCTCTAGTTCTTCTTCATCACCAAAGTATAAAAGAAAATCATATGAAGTTTCTTCCAGAGCTTCCCAATTCCATGCCAATTCTTCATCAAATTCAACATCATGAATCACCACCACCTTACCGCTACTTGGGTTGTATAGCTTGTAGCCTTTTGAACTCGTTTCATAGCAAACAAACAAATGCTTTACACTTCGATCGTTAAGCTTCGATCTCCCTTGATGTGGAACATGAGCATAGGCTATGCTCCCAAAAATTCTCAAGTGCTTGAAACTTGGCTTTCTTCCACTACATGCTTCTTGAGGGGTTTGATTTCTAACATTCCTTGTTGGAGACCTGTTGTTCAAATAAACTACACAAGAAACAGCTTCGGCCCAAAATTTCTTGGGCATACTTTTAGCTTTCAACGATTTCTATGGGGAGGACAAGAGTAAAAGCATGAAGGTTGGTGTCGTGCACTTGATCTATTGGGAACTACGTCTGAAAGCCAATTATTGAAGAGTAAAGTTTAAAGGCATTTACCTTGAAGGAAACTATGTTTGCAAGGTTATTATTTTCCAAAAGGTATGTTTGCAAAGCATTTATTTGAAAGAAGATATGTTTAGAAAACATTCACTAGAAAAGATACATTTGAAAAGCTTTTATTGAAAGGAATTTGTGTTTGAGGTTTTTGTTCTGTAAATTATATTTATATATCATTGGAGGAAGTGTATTTCGAAGGGGACTTTACTCAAATCGAAATGATTATATTTTTAAAGCTTTCAATATAAACTTACGATTTAAAGGTTTCGCTCGAAGAATTGACTAAACTGTAGGAGTTGTTGACTAGGGCTTGAGGAGGAAGTTATTGCAGTGCTGAGTTACTATTGTTTTTACTGTGTTGTGGTTTCCGCTTTTGATTCGCACCCCCGTCCTTTCTTCTGTGTAATATTATGATGTTCTGTGTTATTTGTTGTATCTTCCTTCCGCTTTGTACTTGTTTTGTGGATAAATATATGGTGTAGCCATTAGACAGGTGTCATGTCATGTCATTCCTATACGTATGTTTGTTTAATTTATTAGTCCAGTGGGTGTCTTGACTAGTCCTTGTCACTACTCCACCGAAGTTAGTTTTGATAATTACTGGGCACCGCTGTGGTGTGCTCATACTACTCTTCTGCGCATTTTTGGTGTGCAAATTCAGGTAATTATTGTTAGTAGCTGTGCGGATCATTGCCGAGGAGACTCAAGGTAAACCTGTTGCTGCGTTCGCAGGCTTCAGAGTCACCTTCCTGTTTTTATTCAACTGTACTCACTTATCTCTAAATAGTTGTATTTAGGAGTTGTAGAATATCTCGTAGAGCTTATGACTTGTACCACCGGTTCTGGGGAAATTGCAATTATGTCAAGATTTCTATATCGAGACTGCTAGATTTCTTTTATTATTGTTGTTATTCTGTAAATGTTAGGCTTACCTAGTCCCTAAGACTAGGTGCCATCACGATACCCAACGAAGGGAAATTTGGGTCGTGACAAGTTGGTATCAGAGCTCTAGGTTCATAGGTGCTACGAGTCATGGGCGAGTTTAGTAGAGTCTTGCGGATCGGTACGGAGATGCCTGTACTTATCTTCGAGAGGCTATGGAACTATTAGGACAATTTCACTTCCTTCATTCCTATCGTGTGAGTTCATTGATCTTGAAGTTTGAAATTACCGTTCCATTCTCTCACTGATAGTGAGGACACAAGATGCGGTTCCTGGTAATATTACCCTCGAGGCAGATGTCGCTAGGGGAAGAGACAGAGGTCGACAAGAAGTACGTACTGCAATTAGGGCACTTGCTAAAGCATCCGTTGAGGAGCCGCTAATAGTTCTAGTTGGGGGGCAGGTACCGAAGATGCCTGTCGTTACGCCCGGACTTCAGGAGACCTAGGCACAGTTTTTGAGTATGATTGGTACATTGACTCAGGCGGGATTGATTCCAGGTACACAACTACTTCACAAATCGGGGAAGGAGCTCAGACTCCCGCTGCCTACACTCCAGAGCAGCGAGATCATGTTGGTCAGATTCCAATTGTCATGGCAGCACAACCTATGGTCCCAGTCCAGCCTGTGGTTTGGGCAGCAACGTCTGAGGAAGAACAACTTAGACTTGAGAGGTACAAGGAGTATCACCCTCCTATCTTTAGTGGATTACCGACAGATGATTACCAGGGCTTTCTGGAGGAGTATCACTGCATTCTTCGTACTATGGGTATTGTGGAGTTGAGCGGGGTTGCTTTTGTCACGTCTCAGTTCGGAGGAGTAGCTTGTCAGCGGTAGCGGGCATATGAGTTGGGTAGCCCGGCCGAGTCAGCTTCACTTACATGGGTTCAGGTTTCATAGATGTTTTTGAAGGGAGTTTGCACCTCAGTCCCTCCGAGAGGCATGGCGCGCGGAGTTTGAGCAATTGCGTCAGGGCACTATGTCAGTATTAGGGTATGCCGTCAGATTCAGTGAGTTGGACAGATATGCATCTCGCTTAGTTACTTCAGTTAGGAGGTGAGTCCGTAGATTCATTGAGGGACCCATGCATGATATTCAATTCAGCAGGACTCGAGAGTTAGAGTAGGATGCCTCGTTTCAGCAGGTAGTAGGGATTGCTTGCCGGGAGCGAGAGGACATACGAGATAAGGAGAGAGAGTTCAGGGAGGCAAGGAGGCCTCGTAGATCGGAGAAATCTATTGATCCGTATTATGGAGGCAAGGTATGACACGGTAGAGAATTTTGGGTCAACCAGTTCAGTTTGCATTACCAGCTTGGCATGGGGGTTTTTCAGGAACTCATGGGTCTCAGAGGACTCGTATTGTATGGTTTCCACAGCCACGTCGGCAGAGAGGTTGTTTTTAGCGTGGAGATGTTAGCCACAGAGTGAGAGATGGTTCCAAAATTCAGTCAGGTGTGTTATAGCAGGGTATTCGGGTGAGTAGAGGGCGCCCAAGAGGGGGAGGCCCGACCCGTTGATGTATTTCATATAGTAGGCTGGAGACCGTTGGGTCAGATGTTATCATACATGTATGTTTTGATCTGCTTTATAGGGGCACCATTTGTATCTCACTATAGTTCTGATGGTCGGGACGAGTTCCCTTATTTGTTGCTTTATTGATAAATGAGTTTCATGTTTTGCAATGTATTTTCGTGTTTGCTCCTTTTGGGAGATTCTATGAGTAGTAGCCCGTGTCTATCGTTGTTTTATTCATCATTGATAGTGGTGAGACTAGAAGTGAGTCCTTGTTGTTCATAATGGTAAGCATTATGTGATTTTCCTAAGTATTTTGTTTACGAGTTGTGATTTGATACTCCATCGAGATGTGAGTTCAGTAGCGTTATGATTTTATCATCCGAGATGAGCTAGTGGAGGAATTTCAATTGGTATGATACATTTTCGGTATGTGATTCAGAGTTGAGGGCGAGGCCCCGTGATATTTGTGATTCAATATGTTTGGACCGGGCTGAGTACCACGGTGGAAATTTTATCAGGATGGGATCCTTATGATTTGTTTATATGCTTTCATTCTTTCCTTGTTATATCGGTTGTGGGTCAGTAATGGTATAGAGTAGTGTCTGTTAGTCTTGTTTGATAGTTTCCTTATGTGTTCTCTTTTCATCTTCAGTCATTTTCGTTCTGTGCTTCTTCAGGTTTAGCTTGCGGGGTGTGTTCCTGGTGGTGTTAGTTGTGTCTTGGTGATTCGGGTGTCTAATTATGAGGTCTTCGTGTTTTTTGCATCATTATCAGTATTATGGAGGTTTGAAATAGAGTTCTTTCAGATATGAGGCTAATTGCCAGTGCTGGGTTGATTTCGGGCAGCTATTGTGATCAGAAGTGTTATTAATGGCCTATGTGTGGGGTGTTATGTTGTGTGGTCGTACCTTGTGGTTGTAGGCTTGAGTTGTTGTAACTGGTTGTGATTGATGCCAGATATGAAATTAGAAACAGGTCTTTTGGGAATGAACGGAAAGTGAGAATTTATGCTACAAGGCGTATCAGTGTGGTAGAAAGGCTAGACTGTAGTTAAGAGGGTGCCGTCAGGCTTATGTAGATTGGGGTGTATGTTGGAAGTGTTCTTTTAGTGATTTGAAGACTGGAGGCGTATCTTGGCACGTTCGAGGACGAACATTTATTTTAAGAGGGGGAGAATGTAACGACCCGACCTGTCATTTTGAGAATTTAAGCTCCGTTCAGTGGCATAAGGTCTTGAACAACTTCACATTTTGTATATCGACCTCTGGGTATGGTTGGGTTCCGTTACCGGATGATCCGGAGTCGAATTGGAAGAAGGTTTTCAGTTTTGGAAGCTTAAGCGGTAGAATTTGACCGGAATTCGACCCCCTCCTTAATAAAATAAACAAAACCCTACCTACATTTTTTTTATCTCCTAAAATTTCCATAAAGCTAAAAAAAACGGCAGCCATTGATTTTCTTCTTAAATTCCACCTAACCTATGAGCAGCACCGCTAAAAAAAGAGAACAAAAGGAAACGGCAACCATTTTTTTTGTAAAAGGAAAAGGATTGAAGACAATCATTGAAGTCCAAAATTCCTCTAAATCCATAAGGCTAGAACGGCACCCTTCCCACCTTCTCACTTCATTTTTCTTTGGTTTTATTTTTTTTCAATTGGAAAATAAACACACTGATGCAAAAACAGAGATATACAGAGAGTGACGAGAGAGAACGGACATAAGATTTCAGCCTTGTTTACCAAACTCAAATGCTGTTTTAGGTTGGTATACACTAAAGTCTTGTAAATGGCTTTCAAACTTAGGAAAAGTTGAGTTGAGAAAGAAGGAAAGTATGGCTTTGTAGACATTTCAGAGAAATAGTCTGCTAGCTATTCGTTAATGGCGTCCAAGACTACAGTGAGATTTTCACTAACAATCTTCATCTCTGTTTTCCTCTTCGTCGGCGTTATCGCCTTTATGCAATTGCTGCACTCTTCCTTTGAGAATTTTGATTGAGGCCGTTCGAGGTACCGGGCAGATTCGCGGCCTCGTTGAGGTTCCGGCAAGGTATTTGGTTTCCTATTCGAGTTTCTCGTTTGCTCGGCGATTCGAGAATACTTGCAACTTTATTTTGGTTGGATTTGAGACGTTCGAAGATCTTTTCACCGGAGAAGTGCGTTCTAGAGTATCAGTCAGTCGTCTTTGAGGTAAGTATCTTGTCTAACCTTATGTGAGGAAACTACCCCTTAAGATTGAATCTTATATGTTGATTGTAGCCCGTGTATGCGAGGTGACGAATGCGTACTTAGACTTTTTTGCAAATAGGTTGGCCTTTTAGGATTCGTAGGTCCTTATATTCCCTGTGTATGAAGTTATGATTGTTACATTTGAGTTCCTGATTGCTAGTTTTATTTCTTTCTGTTCAAATTAGAAATCACTTGCTTAGTGTTCCTTGTTTCTTATTTGATCTTAATTGCTTTAAATGAAGACTTTACCTTTTCTACCACTGTGCCTTATCTTCCTTCATAAACTGCCTATTTGACTAGAACTAGCATAATCTCGCCCTGTAATGGTTTAGTAGAAATTGGAATATCTACACGTTGGTGTCAAGCATGCCCGTGAGTCGTACATTGTGAATTAAATGATTTTCCCTTAAGTGATACTTAGGTTTAGTTGATGATCATCCGTGTTGATGGTATTTCCTTGGTATTGCCTATTACTGAGCATTGTCCAAACTGAGTTTATTCCGTGAAGCTAATTGTTTAAGTGAGATTGGTTATAGTTGTTTCCCTTGTCGGGATAATATTGTTTCCATTGTTGACTTCCCTTGACGGGACAATATGGGTTCTATTATTGTTTATGTTGTTGATGGTATTGTTTCAATTGTTGACTCCCTTGCCTGGACAATATAGTTTCTATTATTGTTCATGTTGTTGATGATGTTGTTTCCATTGTTGACTCCCTTCTCGGGACGGTATGATTTCTATGACTGTTTATGATGTTGATTCCCTTGTCTGAATGCTATCATTTTATTTGTTTGGGTGAGGAAAGAGTGTAAAGCACGAAGGGTGATGCCGTGCCATTATTTATATTCATTATCATGTGAGGAAAGAGTGTAAAGCACGAAGGGTGATGCCGTGCCATTGTTTATATTCATTATCATGTGAGGAAAGAGTGTAAAGCACGAAGTTTGATGTTGTGTCATATTATTGAAATTAAAAGCACGAAGGGTGATGTCGTGCCATATTATTGAGAGTTAAAAAACGAAGGGTGATGTCGTGCGTAATATTGTGAGTGAGTTCATGGCACGAAGGGTGTTTCCGTGCAGGTGAGGACGAGGGACATGCATTATGATGTGATAAATGTTTCCCCGTGTATACGTGTGCCCGTACTTTGAGCTGTTATTGTTGTACTTACATATTTGGTGTGACTTGTTATTATTGTCCTGTACTTGACCCTCATCTCAGTGTTGCTGCCCTGTCCATGTCTTTTACTTGTTTAATTTGCTTAATTTACGTGCCATATCGGTCGATTTCTATGGGGAGGACGAGAGTAAAAGTACGAAGGGTGGTGCCGTGCACTTGATCTATTGGGAACTACGTCTGAAAGCCAATTATTGAAGAGTAAAGTTTAAAGGCATTTACCTTGAAGGAAACTATGTTTGCAAGGTTATTATTTTTCAAAGGGTATGTTTGCAAAGCATTTATTTGAAAGAAGCTATGTTTAGAAAACATTCACTAGAAAGGTACAATTGAAAAAAATTTATTTAAAGGAATTTGTGTTTGAGGTTTCGTTCTGTACAGTATATTTATATATCGTCGGAGGAAGTGTATTTCGAAGGGGACTTTACTCAAATCAAAATGATTATATTTTTAAAGCTTTCAATATAAACTTACGATTTAAAGGTTTCACTCGAAGAATTGACTAAACTGTAGGAGTTGTTGACTAGGGCTTGAGGAGGAAGTTATTGTAGTGCTGAGTTACTATTGTTTTTACTGTGTTGTGGTTTCCGCTTTTGATTCGCACCCCCGTCCTTTCTTCTGTGTAATATTACGATGTTCTGTGTTATTTGTTGTATTTTCCTTCCGATTTGTACTTGTTATGTGGATAAATATATGGTGTAGAAATTAGACAAGTGTCATGTCATGTCATTCCTATACGCATGTTTGTTTAATTTATTATTCCAGTGGGTGTCTTGACTAGTCCTTGTCACTACTCTACCGAGGTTAGTCTTGATACTTACTGGGCACCGCTGTGGTGTGCTCATACTACTCTTCTGCGCATTTTTGCTGTGCAGAGTCAGGTAATTATTGTTAGTAGCTGTGCAGATCATTTTCGAGGAGACTCAAGGTAAACCTGCTGCTGCGTTCGCAAGCTTCGGAGTCATCTTCTTGTTTTTATTCAACTGTACTCACTTATCTCTAAACAGTTGTATTTAGGAGTTGTAGAATATCTCGTAGAGCTTATGACTTGTATTACCGGTTTTGGGGAAATTGTAATTATGTCAAGATTTCTATATCGAGACTGCTAGATTTCTTTTATTATTGTTGTTATTCTGTAAATGTTAGGCTTACCTAGTCCCTAAGACTAGTTGCCATCACGATACCCAACAGAGGAAAATTTGGGTCATGACAAACAACGACACAACTCTTTCAACGAAGTAAATACAATACCCAAGCGGAGCAATATTACAACTTAGTGGTGTCAAGAGACTACACAATTTTAAAAGAAATAACACTCTTTATTTAAAATACCTCACTGCAATATTATTGACACTCGCTAACTATCTCACAGATTACGATTTATGAATTACTCTCTCTAACTTTTATTGCTTCTCTTTGGTTTGGTGTGTTTAAACCGAGAGGGAAGCATCTCTATTTATAGGCAAAGTTAGCAACCTCTCAGCCAATCAAATTGATTGGTTCTTTGCAATTTGCATCGTCCAGACTTTGTTTTGGTTTTGGTCTTGTTGCAACTTGCAACTTTATTTTCAGTCGCCCTTATTGCAAACCTTTCTTTCTTTTAACTTGGGACTGGTCCTACATTATTCAGTCATATTATCCACTAAATAATGGGTCGGATAATAAACTTTTTAAAAACTAATCAAATATGGATAAGAACCATATTATAACTTAGAACGTGGATAATTAATGGATAAATAATGAGTTTGACTTTAACATTTGTAAAAATTCAAATTGGGGTTCCTCAAGTTTGGGAGACTAGGAATTCTCTCCAAAGTGATTATATTCAAGAAGCCACGAATATTATGGATATCTGTATTACCCGCCGGTTAACCTATTTTCTATACGTATTGAATATGTGTTTGATCGACTAATTTAACCGTTTCTATATTATCCGTTTTGACGCGCTCATATCCAACCCAGCTCGTCTATTTGACACCCTTAAACGTGACCATCATTGTACGTTTTTCTTATTCCTTTTCTTTTATTGTGTGTGTACATAATATATTTCGTCATAACTTATAAATAATGCTCCCATTTGCTTGTGAATGCCATGACTCATGGCCCATAATTAGTGTTTAAGATTGAAGACTCCTTTCAGTTTCTATAATATAATTGCAATTATCTAACATAAAGTTATGGTTTTCTGATAAGAGTTTAACCTGTTATTTATCAACTTCTCTGTGCTTTCTTTAATTCCTATGACGTGTTCAATTGGCATGTTAATGTTACACTTCTCTATCAACTTGCAATTTGAGTCTTATTGACTTCCATCGATTAATATTACCAAATTCAAAAAAAGTATTTAACATCTATGATTTCTTTATTCAATCTTTTGACCTCCCGACCAATTGAAAGGGATGTAGCGCAGTTTGGTTGCGCCTTTGTTTTGGGTAAAAAATATCACGAGTTTAAATCATGTCATCCCTACATATTCTTTTCCTCTGGACAGTAATGAGGTCCCCCCCCCTCCCCCCAACCTTTAAAAAAAAATCCTCTTAAACGATGTTCTTTTATTAGAATGAGATTGTAGACAATAAAGTTGCGTCGAGAAAATAAAATCAAGATTTAAAAATATTGCAACAATCGTAGTATTTGATTTCAAATATTTGAGTGTACAATCTCTATGAATCATCCTCTTATTCTTTTTTTCCAATAGTAAATAAATTCAAGGGCCTTTGAGCTTGATCTTGAATATGTAGTTGTTGCCACGAACGATGATCTTGAATTCCATTAGCATGAACTTTGATATGGACTCGTACTCCTTGAAACTTGATTTGTTCTTCGTTCTTGAGCTTGAACTTGATTTCTTGAACTTGAACTTGATTGCTTGAAGCTTGAAACTTGTAGAGAAATTTGCGGCGTTTGATCCACGAGCTATCTCTTGCTTCTTGTTATAACTTCTGGTGCCTTTTCTGAGTTATGAAGACCCCTATTTATAGTTGTGGGAGGGAAGAGTTTGATAAGAACAAACTCTTTCCGGCCAATCAAATTGAAGTGTGACAATGCCGCATTTGATTGGCCAAAACATTTCACTTGCACACGTGGCGCGATTTCATTGACCTTTTAGTGTGGCTTAACATGTCTTGTCATTTTGACATGTGGCATGATCCTTTGGCTCTTTTTGTTTGACTTGGCATGCCACATCATTTGACACGTGATTTTGGGCTTGACGAAGTGGGCTCATCACTTTAGCCCGATTAACTGGGCTAGCCCAATGGATTAAGACTTATTTATCTAATCTATATATATTGTAATTATATAATTAATTCAATTATATTAGCTTATAATATTTATTTGTAAAAATAATGCGGGGTAGCCACTTTTTAAAGTGATATTTACTTTTTATCCAACATTTTTAATGCTTAGTAATAGTAGCCACTAGTCTATTAAAATTAATATGAAAAGACTGTGTTACCCTTTCTTTCTATCTCTTTCATGTGTTAGGGAGAAGAACTGAGCCGCCGTATGTGAGACAGAAGGATTATCAAAATCTTTCTCAACAACGCAGGACTAATTCATTATCAAATAGAAACTCAAATTTTGTTGAAAATTGAAGAATCAAATATGTGAGAGCTCAAATTGGATAAGCAAAGATCTTAACTTTACCTTTTCTAAAAATGGGTGACAACCCTCTCTGTGCTGCTGGCTGGAATTGGATGGGAAAATGGTTTATAAATTCAAGCAATCTGTTTTCAAAAGTTAAGGACACTTGGTCCTGAACTTCGAGTTCCAGGTTCAAAAGTTAAGTACAATTGATCCTGAACTTAGAGTTACAAGTTCAAAAGTTAAGGACACTTGGTCCTGAACTTACAGTTACAAGTTCAAAAGTTAAGGACACTTGGTCCTGAACTTAGACTAACAAGCTCAAAAGCTAAGGACAATAGGTCCTGAACTTATAATTACAAGTTCAAAAGTTTAGGACAATAGGTCCTGAAATCCTGAACTTAGACTAACAAGCTCAAAAGTTAAGGACAATAGGTCCTGAAATCCTGAACTTAGACTAACAAGATCAAAAGTTAAGGACACTTGGTCCTGAACTTACAGTTACAAGTTCAAAAGTTAAGGACACTTGGTCCTGAACTTAGACTAACAAGCTCAAAAGTTAAGGACAATAGGTCCTGAACTTAGACTTACAAGTTCAAAAGTTAAGGACAAGTAGTCCTTAACTTAGAGTTACAAGCACATAAATTAAGGACAGGTGGTCCTGAACTTCGAGTTCCAAGTTCAAAAGTTAAGGATATTTAGTCCTGAAGTCATGGACTTAGAGTTACAAGTTCAAAAGTTAAGGACAAGTAGTCCTTAACTTAGAGTTACAAGCACATAAATTAAGGACAGGTGGTCCTGAACTTCGAGTTCCAAGTTCAAAAGTTAAGGATATTTAGTCCTGAAGTCATGAACTTAGAGTTACAAGTTCAAAAGTTAAGGACATGTAGTCCTGAAGTCCCGAACTTAGAGTTACAAGTTCAAAAGTTAAGGACACTTGGTCCTGAACTTTATGAGCAGAAGGGTGTTTTCGTCTGGGCAGGTAAAGTTTATTAAATCAGTGGCTAAAGACTAAAGACATTTTAAACGGTGGCTTAAAAGTAAATACATGTGTTATTAGTGGCTAACTGTACACTTCCCCCTATTTATTTGGACCAATATATCTTGAATTTTAAAATATAATCCCAATTTTTTTATGAATTTAATTTTAATAAAATTTATACGCCTACAGAGATAACAAATTAATTTACGCCAACACCTTTTTCTATCAACAGTCTATTTTTTAGTTTTTCTTCCTATGTCTTCTATCAACAGTCTTCCGCCCGATTAATCTGGATTTGCGCCGAGAAGTTCTACTTTTTATCCGCAGAGTTGGTCCTATTTATTTTAGTTATCTTGGGTTTCCTTCGGAAATATTGAATTCTTTTGCAACATATTATCTACCTTTGTATGGTTGAGTGTTGGATAACCCAAAAGTCTCAGTCATTCCTTCGGAAATATTTTCTGCTTTCTAGTCATCAATAACAGTTAAAATCAAACTTTTTTTTAACTGAGGTGAGTCTTCGTATAGAAGAGCATTGGATTAATTTCTGTTCTCCATTTTCTGTTTTTAGCTCCAAATTATGCTCTCCAGAAGTTGTTTATTAAAAGAGCTAATTGAGAGCTTTCAGCTTTTGATAATAATATGCTTTATATAAAAGCCATAGCATTATTGGTCGTTAGATACACTTTTGTCTTCCATTTAGTTCATATTGAAATAAGATGGTAAATCAAATTGATGATACGCTCTTAAGTTTATAGATTTGTGAGGGTAAAATAGGACTTCATTATAATCACGTTATATAGATGTGTAAACAAAAGAAGTTTTGGTCATATTTGAAATGTGTGAACGTAACTGTGTGAAGAAACAAACTTGACCAATATTTATTAGCATCATTATTGCAACAAAATATTTCTCGACTAAGCGAGAAAGTATCGTATTATTGTGTATACGGCCAAAATTGGGGAGCCCGATTTTAAAGCCTCTGTGGTATTCCAAGTCCCGTCTCGAGAGGTTCGAAGCAGAGTCTGAGGCTCGACCCCGAGATACTTCTCTCGAAAGAATATATCGAAGGCTCATCGCAGCATACCTCGAGGCAGTATAAAAATGGATGACCGTCATGGAAAGACGGAAAATTTCCAAGAACACGTGGTTAGAGCTGATAAAGTCTGCAAGAGATAGTACAAGTCCGTACTAAGCCGTTATATAGCTGTACCAATAGCAGCTACTTATCATAATTAGACATGTACTATGTTGGGATTTTCCCCTTCTATATAAAGGGGACCACTCTCATTTTGTACTCCCTCCGGTTCACAATAAGTGACCAGTTTCCTTTTTCATTTTGGTTCAAAATAAGTGTCCAGTTATGTAATCAATAAAGAATTCAATTTGTTTTTACAAAATAACCCCTATGTACATATCCCTAAAAAGTTTTCTTACTTCTCACATTAAATGTTTAATTAGGGGTAGTTTAGTCATAGTATGTATTTTTGTATAGAATTTACTATTTTCTTAATGGGCGTGCTAAAAGCAAATTGGTCACTTATTGTGAGCCGGAGGGAGTAATAGACATGAATATTCACTACAATAGAACAATATATGCTTCTACTGCTTAAACGTGCTCAACAATTACTCTACAGATTTATTGCTCTTCATTTATTGTATTCATTTATTGTTCTTCACTTATGTTCATTACCGACTGCCAAAGACTACCCTCGAGGCCCGATACTACTGAGCTCGAGGTTCTCAGTCTTGTGCCCATACTGGTTTGCTTATCATTTCCCTCTTATTTACACTTAACATTTCTCACCTAACCACTAGTATTAAAATAAATCACATATTTTTAGAACCACAAACTAAATATAATTGTTAATATCATTTTCAAGGTAAACATATTGCTAAGAACGTTGGTCATAGATCCACATTAAAAGAAGTCAATAACGAAATTATATATATTTTTAATTGTGAAGCTTAGTGCTAACAACATCGAGGACTATTGGTACTTGGATAAGAGATTGACATTTTAACAACAAATTAAAGTCCGAATTATTTAGTAGTACCAAATAAGTACGTATTTGGCCCTGAAATGACACTATTGCCTCAACTTATAACGCGAAGAATGACATAGAAAGGACAAAATTGGATAAATAGTCGATCAAATTAGGCAAAATACATAGTTTACCTCCGGAACTTAGGACCAAATCGCCATGACACACCTTTTGAGCACAGACAACTTTTTACACACCTAACCTTTTCAAACTGTGTCTAAGACACACCACTTTTTCCTTCACCAATTTTTTGTTTGGAGACTGCATCCACGTGTCAATCAAAATGTGACACATGTCATAACTCAACTGTAAATAAATATATATTCAAAAATAAACCTTAATTGATTAAACTTTTTCCAACAAAATATTATGTCACCTTCCCCCCTCCAAAATCTTCCCCAAGCATCCCCTCCCCCATCAGCTTCCTCTTCCACTACCGTCTACCCTCTTCTCCAAGCCCCCTTCCCATCGGCTTCCTCCTCTAAGGGTTTTGATCCTTCCCCATTGTTTACTTTAGAAACACGAGCAATGGCCAGTAACAAGAATTCAACAAATACAGTATATTTTAGAGAGGAGAACTCTTAGAAATAGAAAAAATTCACAGCATTGAAGTATGTCATCTACACTTCTAAAAACTTAAAATTCGATTTTATGAGTAATTTTTTTTTAACGAGAACTAAATCCACCAAAACACTTTCAGATAAAGAAATTACAAGACTTTATTATAACTCAAGAATAACCGACTGTAATGTTTGTTTAAACTCAAAGATTGAATCCATAAATGGCATATCTTGAAGATGTTAATTTTTGGGTTTAACTCAAACTACTCTATTTTGTATAGAGAATATAAGGGCTTCCATGGCTGCTACCAATAATTGGGTTTTGAGAAGTAAAAAAGAAGAGAAGAGAGACGAGCTTCAATGGTGAAGGTATGGTGGTTCTTGGCAGGTGGGTGTTGGTTAGTGTTAGCCCCTTGACAAAGTTCCTCGGCAGGTGTGGGTTGTGACAAGGATTTTCATGATGGCCTTGGCACACAACCTCAAAATGGGCAACATCATGACGGGCAGCTTGGCATGACGGACTATGCGGGCTTAACAAACGCGCTTTGAACGGAGGCAAGGCGCATCTCACTTAGACGTGCGAGTTGGCATAACCATGGCAAAGACAAGTCATGTCAAAGAAGGAGCAGGCATGGTAAGACAAGGCAAAGCAATGCGGGACAATCAAGAATAATTGATAAGGGCAGATTTGATCAAGTTGGGGGCGACTTGACACAAGCGGGCAGCTAAGGCAGTGTTCGTGTGTGGCTAAGTCAAGGGGCGGCAAGTTGTGGCCATGGCATTGGGGCGGAGCAGTGTCAAAGGCAAGGTTGGGCGCAATGCCAGCCTTGGGCACGCAGCATCTGGGCAAAGCAGGCACATGTTGTGCACATGCAGCAGTTCAAAAACGTGTGCCAGGCACATGAGAGGCAGTTGACGGTTACAACCACCTCCAAAACGTGGTTGATCATGGGCTACAGGAGTGGGCACGTTTTTGTATCATGTCTTAGTGTTTGCCCATCAGTTGGGGCTTGTCAACTGAATGTTTTAAACCTTCCAAATGTAATTGGGCAGCCTGCACTATAAATATGTGCACAAGGCTGTCCAAAAGGGGCAGAACTTAGCTTGTGGCATTTGAGTTAGCCAAAATTCGTCTAAGTATTTTCCTAAGGGTGGAAAACTCGTTTTGGGGCAGGGAGCTAGGGAGTTCTTTGTCTTGTCCATAGGGTTGGCTTCTTTGTGTTCTTGTATTCACTTATTAATACAAGTTGGGGAGAAATTCCTGTAAATTTTGTGTGTGCCTTTACTTTAAGTTGCTGCCTAAATTTTCCTAAGTCCAAAACGTTCCTAAATAATTCTAAGTGCTGGAAAGGCTGAAGTCAAGGCTTGGCTTGACTGTCGCACAAGGGTGAAACCTCGGCCGGAATTCGGGTGACATAAAATACCCCTGCGACAATGTAACGACCCAGTCTGTCGTTACGTAGAACCTACATTATTATTGTTTTTATTGCCTTGTCATGGAGTGGCTATTCCATTATTGATGTGTTAGAGTTGATAGACTTGAAATCGAAATGGTTAAATGAGAATTCAGTCACTTAGTCCTTACGAATACCCTTAAAATGAGAAAAGTCAACTAAGAGTTGACTTATTGGTAAACGACCTCGGAACGCGGATTTTATGGCTCGAATAGCTTTGTTAGGTGATTTGGGACTTAGGAGTGTGTTCGGAATAATTTTGTGATGTCCGATGTAGAATTAGGCTTGAATTGGCGAAAGTTAGTTCTTGGCGATTTCCGATCGGCAGTGGAAAATAGGCTATCGGGGTCGGAATAGAATTCTGACAGTTGGAACAGGTTCGTAATGTTATTTTGGATATGTCTGCAAAATTTTAGGTTAATCGGAGTTGTTTTGGATAGTTTCGGCATCTTTGGTGGATTTTAGAAATTTCAAAGTTCTTAGGCTTGAATCCGTTGTAAATTTGGTGTTTTGATGTTAGTTTTGGTGTTTTGAGAGTGCAAATAAGTTTGAATGATCATATGTGATGTGTTGGTATAGTTGGTTAGGGTCCCAAGGAGCTCGGGTGAGTTTTGGATAGGTTTGGGTTGCGTTGTGCTCGTTTTCTTATGCTCCGGCGTCGTTTCTTCAAGCATAAATGATATCATATTGAACAAATGAGCTCCGGTTACAGTTTTGAAAGAATTATTAGATTCGTATCGTAATTACGGACCCGTAGCAAAAAGAATCATCGAATTTGAGCATCGTATGAGGATTCTATGGCCATTTTACCAAGATTACCCAGATTTTTCAGGTTAATGACG
>MDKH01027975.1:0-12962 GCA_005239495.1 Nicotiana undulata
TGATAAAATAGATGAGAACTGGTGTGACAATGGTGTAACAATGGAGGCCGGGCAGTGGGGTGGTCGCCGGAGGTGGCTGGCCGGCGACAAAGGCGGCGGCAGTGGGGTGGTCGCCGGATTTTTGGGTGAAGAACAAGGGGAAAGGGTAGGTATCGTGGAGCCTTTTCCACTGATGCATGTGTGGTATGGTGGTGGTGACCGGAGTTTCAAGATTTTTGGCCTAAAATGGCGGCTAGGGTTTCGGATTTTTGTAGATTTGCGGAGATTAAGAGGGATTTAAAGGATTTGGTTTGGAGATATGGAAAGAGGAGAGGGAGATGATGGAATGGTGAATATTTGAGGGTGTTCGGACGACGGCCGCCGCCGGTGGATGATTTCCGGCGGGCGGCGCCGCCGTGGAAGGTGCGGCGGCAGAGATGGGGGAAGGAGAAGAGAGGATTAAGAGAGAGGGAGGAAAGAGGAAGAAGAAAAGAGAATAGGGAAAATAGGGGCCAATTTTTGGGTATTGGGGGGTTTAAATATTTGGGATGAAGAATGAATGAGGGCCGTTGGATCAAAAGGCTATGGATGGATGAGATTTGGTCTTACTTTCACTTAATGAAACGACGTAGTTTTGAGGTGAAACTACGTCATTTTGAACTCTTTCTTGGCCAAACACTTAATGGACCGAGCATGGTCGAATTGGGCTCAAGTTTTGGGCCAATTTGGCTCAATTTTAATTAAAATACAATAGCCCAACTCCTTAACCCCTAATCATCTTATTTAATCCTAAAAAATTATATAAGTAGAAAGAAAATCGATTTGGGATATATAATTTAAAAATGCCAACTAATGTACACAAGTAAAAGGTAAAAATATTTTTGGTATTTTTAATAAAGAAATGCAAAATAAAAAGTGCACAAACAACTAAAAATCATCGAAATACTAGTATTTTTAGGGGAGTTAAAAGCATGCAAAAATTAGGTATTCACAGCCGCCCTTTTTTGCTCGAGAACATGAAGAGTTTTCGTGCAAAGAAAAGTTAATTCATGACTAATTTTTGCTCAGACATCACTACCATGAAGCATTTTGAAAAAGGTGACCGAACCTTGCTTCCGAGGTTGCCTACATATCCTTAGCTATAAAGGAATCAGGTCAGTGTAGTTCTGGGAAAAGTTGGTAGCTGGGAATACCGAACACTGGAGTTAAGATTGTTGTTGATGTTGCTGATGTTGTTGTTGTTGTTACTGTTACTGTTACTTAAATCAAAAGAAGAGAAAAGAACTATATATGTCTGCAAGCTAAGAGTTACAAAATTCCTATCTATGTGTCTTCTGGAGTCAAATCTTGATTCTTGACCTGCTCGCTTGTGTTGACCTTAGATTGGATCTTGATGCTCTTTGTAGAAAAGACTATGGCTCATTCTTGATTGCTCGATTTCCCGATCAGAATTTGGGAAAATGAAATTTGAGTGATGGATTGTTGACACATTATCAATGCTAACTCCAACTATCTTGTGATCGAAAGACTTCTTTCTTCTGATGAGAAACTAAAATCGCAAGCTTTAACCGTCACCTGTGCTCTACGGCGGGGCCTGAAAAGCCATCAAAGACAAACAAACGAACAAAAGTTTTCTGCCCCAGTTTGGACTAGGAAAATTTTGTGAGTTATTAGAGAAAGCTGTAAACTATCTAATTTATTGGAAGGCACACAGAAACAGTAGAATAAACTAGCTAAAAGAGATAAATCTTTGTAACGAGGGATTGTGTACCATATGTTACCAAGAGGATAGGCAACCAGGGGTTGGTACCCTATATTACTTAAAGGAAATGTAACCAGGGGTTGGAACCCTGTACTACTAGAAAGAAAACGTAACCAGGGGTTGGTGCCCTGTATTACTGGAAGGAAATGTAACCAGGGGTTGGCACCCTGTATTACTAGAGAGGAATGTAACCAGGGGTTGGTGCCCTGTATTACTGGAAATGGATGTAACTAGGGGTTGGCACCCTGTATTACTGGAAATGACTGTAACCAGGGGTTGGCACCCTGTATTACTGAAAGAAAATGTAACCAGGGGTTGGTACCCTGTATCACTGAAGAAGAATATAACCAGGGGTTGGTACCCTGTATTACTGGAAGAAATGTAACCAGGGGTTGGCACCCTGTATTACTGGAAGGAATGTAACCAGGGGTTGGCACCCTGTATTACTGGAAATGACTGTAACCAGGGGTTGGTACCCTATATTACTGAAAGAAAATGTAACCAGGGGTTGGTGCCCTGTATTACTGGAAGGAAATGTAACCAGGGGTTGGCACCCTGTATTACTAGAGAGGAATGTAACCAGGGGTTGGTGCCCTGTATTACTGGAAGGAATGTAACCAGGGGTTGGCACCCTGTATTACTGGAAGGAAATGTAACCAGGGGTTGGTACCCTGTGTTACTGGAAGAAAATGTAACCAGGGGTTGGTACCCTATATTACTGATAAAACGTTGAATTCCTCTAGGCGAAATGGTTCTACCCGAGTTAAGCTACGTAAAACATCCTGAGCGAAGAGTACTTCCACCCGGAACTGTGAGCTGGATCCCCCTAGGCGAAATGGTTCTACCTGGATTAAGCTATGTAAAATGACCTGAGCGAAGAGTACTTCTACCCGGAACTATGAGTTGGACCCCCCTAGGTGAAATGGTTCTACCTGGGTTAAGCTACGTAAAATGACCTGAGCGAAGAGTACTTCTACCCGGAACTATGAGCTGGATCCCCCTAGGCGAAATGGTTCTACCAGAGTTAAGCTATGTAAAATGGCCTGAGCGAAGAGTACTTCTACCCAGAACTATGAGCTGGATCCCCCTAGGTAAAATGGTTCTACCTGGGTTAAGCTATGTAAAATGACCTGAGCGAAGAGTACTTCTACCCGGAACTATGAGTTGGACCCCCTAGGTGAAATGGTTTTACCTGGGTTAAGCTACGTAAAATGACCTGAGCGAAGAGTACTTCTACCCGGAACTATGAGCTGGATCCCCCTAGGAGAAATGGTTCTACCTGGGTTAAGCTATGTAAAATGACCTGAGCGAAGAGTACTTCTACCCGGAAGTATGAGCTGGATCCCCCTAGGCGAAACGGTTCTACCTGGGTTAAGCTACGTAAAACAACCTGAGCGAAAAGTACTTCTACCCGGAACTATGAGCTGGATCCCCCTAGGCGAAATGGTTCTACCTTGGTTAAGCTATGTAAAATGACCTTAGCGAAGAGTACTTCTACCCGGAACTATGAGCTGGATCCCCCTAGGCGAAACAGTTCTACCCGAGTTAAGCTACAAAATTGGGAGATATGGACAGTAGTGATGCATGCTAAAAAATGGAGATTTTAAGGAGCTTACATTTGGTGTCATTCGTCCTTTGAGAATTTCATTATGCACTACTTTGTTCCTGATTTTAAACAAAGAAAAATTTGTGAGTTTTCAAAGTGGTGGTTGGTTTGCGGCCTTGATGCCCCATTGTGGTTTGACCTCACGGCCACTCCGCTATTGAAGAACCGATTCTATCAGTGTGGTACCGAGATGCTCGGCTGCTCTGTATCATTTTCTGGAGACCTTTGTTTTCCAATGTTTCCCCCAACTATTTCATACCCAAACGTCCTTGGTATTGCTACCTTTGTCTCTGAGGCAATGCAATTTTTCTTTAAAAATCAAACTCAGTTGTCTTGCACCTAATACCGGTTTGTGTCTGCAGTGCTTATCAACGTTTCTCATGAGGCAAGTCTTGCTTAGGCAACCTTTTCAGTTTCTTTGAGATACCTTGTTTGCCTTACCAAATGAGATCACAGATGGATCATGCCTTCGTCAATGCCAGATATGCCCCAAATTGTGCTCGATAATACGGGGAAACTGTAGCCTGTTTTGCAGCCATTTCTTTGCTTCGCTTTTGACGAAAGATTAGACTGAAAGGGACTTAAAAAAAATTGTGGGTACAATAGAAGAATAATTGAAGGTGAAAAAGAACTGTGCTTAAACAAAAGGCGTCCCTTTCGGGGAAAGGAATAGGGAGACTTATCTGGAATTATGTGCCGACTTCAATGAATCATGACAT
The DNA here is from genome assembly GCA_005239495.1 of Nicotiana undulata. Lineage (NCBI taxonomy): Eukaryota > Viridiplantae > Streptophyta > Magnoliopsida > Solanales > Solanaceae > Nicotiana > Nicotiana undulata. The sequence goes on from MDKH01027975.1 coordinate 4,067, forward strand.
GCAATTTTGGACTGGACGCTTGATCCGTCTGAGCTGTCTAATTCTCAAAATCCATCTCAAAGGTTCATCTAGAAACTGTCTTGGTCGTGCTCATGTCGGGGTACCGAAGACCTTCATTCGGCTAGTAGAGCCCTTTGCGGGTTTTCGCTAACTGACCTCTCTCATTTCTCTACTCATCGTCGCCCTATGGTGCCTATTTGGGTTTTCACCAATAAGACTCCCTCATTTATCTGATCATTATCGCCTTACAGTGCCCATTTGGGTTTTCACCAATAAGACTCTCTCATTTCCCTGCTCATTGTCGCCTTATAGTGCCCATACGAGTTTTCACCAATAAGACTCTCTCATTTCTTTTTCTTTTTTTTTTCTTTTTTCTTTTTTTTAAGATACGACATGCGGAAGGTTGCCCAATGCCCCCTAACATGAGAACTTCAAATATTCTCAAAGATCGACCAGAAGTTCTTAACATAGAAAAAATGGGAAAAGAACCTTGAACTGAATTACAACTTTTGGAACCATTTCTACAGAAAAAACCGTAAAATAAAACAAACTTCTGCCCCAGTTTTGGAGTATTGGGAATATGGATTTTTTGTTGTGATGGGACCGAACCCAGGGTAAGGCTGCCTACTTATCCTTTCGGAATCAGGTCGGACGTAGTTCAATGACTCAGAAGATTTTTTGTTTGAGATTTTTTTTTTTGGCTTTTACAAGTACACAGGTTCCAAAAGGTGGAAAACAAAGAAGACAAATAAGGCTCAAAAGTTAACAAAAGGGTGATAACTATTTGGAATGGCGAGCAATGATAGCCTTCGTCATCTCAATCTGAGAAAATCATGTGTGAAAGTTCCATACTGGGTATACATCAGACATAATATCTTTTGACTGCATCTGCGTTAATAGTCATGTCTGGTACCCGTCCTTCTTCATCTACCAAGTGCAAGGCCCCTTTTGGTAACACTTTCTTGATGATGTAGGGTCCTTGCCAGTTTGGGGCGAACTTTCCTTTAGCTTCTACTTGGTGTGGAAGAATGCGTTTCAGAACGAGTTGGCCTACCTCGAAGTGCCTTGGACGCACTTTCTTGTTGTAAGTGCGTGCCATTCTTTGCTGGTATAACTTGACAAAGCACACTGCTGCTAGCCTTTTTTCATCAATCAACATTAGTTGTTCTAATCGGGTCTTTACCCATTCTGTATCTTCAATCTCCGACTCCGCAATGATCCGAAGAGAGGGAATCTCAACTTCAGCTGGTATTACAGCTTCTGTTCCATATACCAGCAGATAAGGCGTTGCACCAACAGATGTGCGAGCAGTCGTGCGGTATCCCAAAAGAGAAAAAGGCAACTTTTCATGCCATTGTCTGGAACCTTGGATCATCTTCCTAAGAATCTTCTTGATGTTCTTGTTCGCCGCTTCAACAGCTCCATTGGCTTTTGGCCGGTAAGGGGTAGAATGGCGAGGCATAATTTTAAATTGCTCGCATACCTCCTTCATCAAATGACTATTTAGATTGGCTGAGTTGTCAGTGATAATGGTCTTAGGGATACCAAAGCGACAGATGATGTTGGAATGAACGAAATCTACCACTGCTTTCTTGGTGACTGCTTTGAAAGTGACGGCCTCCACCCACTTGGTAAAGTAATCAATTGCAACCAAAATGAATCTATGCCCATTTGAAGCCTTTGGCTCGATTGTCCCAATAACATCCATTCCCCAAGCAACGAAAGGCCAAGGAGAGAACATAGGATGCAGCTCCGAAGGTGGTGAGTGAATCAGGTCACCATGAATCTGGCATTGGTGACACTTGCGAACAAAACTGAAGCAATCTCGCTCCATAGTAAGCCAATAATACCCTGCCCGTAGAATTTTCTTCGCTAGAACATATCCATTCATGTGAGGTCTGCATACCCTCGAATGCACTTCACTCATGATCCACTCAGCTTCTGTGGCATCTATGCACCTCAACAAGTTCAAATATGGGGTCTTTTTGTACAAAATTTCCCCATTCATGAAGAAACCCCTGGCAAGCCGCCTTATAGTTCTTTTTTGATCTCCCTTGGCATGCTCTGGGTATTCCCTTATTTTCAGGAATCGTTTTATGTCATGATACCATGGTTCACCATCTGGTTCTGTCTCAATAGTGTTGCACTAACCATGTTGATTCCGAACTTGGATTTTCAATGGATCAATATGAGTGTTGCCTGGATAAGGGAGCATCGAGGCTAAAGTAGCCAAGGCATCGACTAGCTCGTTATGAAACCTGGGAATGTACCTGAACTTGATGGATTTAAATCTTTTGCCCAAGTCTTGTACACATTACCTGTATGGAATAATCTTGATGTCTCGAGTCTCCCATTCGCCTTGGGCTTGCCGGATAAGCAAGTCGGAATCTCCCATGACCAAAAGTTCAAGCACATCCAGATCGAGGGCCATTTTTAGACCCATGATACAAGCTTCGTATTCTGCCGTGTTATTGGTACAGAAGAATCGAAGTTGGGCCGTTGCAGGGTAATGTTGTCCAATAGGTGAGATAAGGATTTCCCCGATCTCAACTCCTTTGATATTGACAGCCCCATCAAAATACATTTTCCATACGTGGTTGTCATCCAGAGCTACTTCCTCCATTGAGTTGACCTCTTCGTCTGGGAAGTATGTGATAAGTGGCTTGTACTCATCATCAACTGGATTCTCTGCCAAATGATCTGCCAAAGCCTGTGCTTTCATCGCGGTGCGAGTGACATAGACGATGTCGAACTCTGTGAGCAGAATTTGCCATTTCGCGAGCCTGCCAGTGGGCATTGGCTTTTGGAAGATGTACTTCAAAGGATCCATTCTGGATATGAGGTAAGTAGTGTAGGCCAATAGATAATGCCTCAACTTCTGAGCGACCCAAGTCAAGGCACAACATGTCCTCTCTAAAAGGGTGTACTTAACCTCATAATTGGTGAACTTCTTGCTCAAATAATAGATTGCTTGTTCCTTTTTTCCTGTTGCATCATGTTGCCCCAGAACGCATCCAAAGGAATTATCCATCACCGATATAGATAAAAACAACGGCCTACCAGGTTTAGGTGGGACCAGTACAGGGGGTTTCGACAGATAATCTTTAATCCTGTCAAAGGGTCTTTGGAAATCGTCCGTCCACTTGATGGAAGCATCCTTTTTCAACAACTTAAAGATAGGCTCGCACGTGGTTGTGAGTTGAGCAATGAACCTACTGATGTAGTTCAGCCTCCCGAGCAAACTCATAACTTCCTTTTTGTTCTTCGGGGGTGGAAGATCACGAATGGACTTTATCTTAGATGGATTCAATTTGATGCCTCTCCGGCTGACTATAAAACCAAGGAGTTTCCTAGATGGAACCCCAAATGCACACTTGGCTGGATTGAGCTTAAGGTCATACCTTCGAATCCGTTCGAAGAACTTTTTCAAATCTTGCACATGATCAGCCTGTGTCTTTGACTTTATGATGACATCATCGACATATACTTAAATCTCTTTGTGCATCATGTCGTGAAAAATGGTGGTCATGGCCCTCATGTAAGTTGCCCCTGCATTTTTCAAACCGAATGGCATGACCCTGTAGCAATAAGTACCCCATGGAGTGGTGAAAGCGGTCTTTTCAGCATCATCCTCATCCATTAGAATCTGGTGGTACCCAGCATAGCAATCCATGAACGACTGTATCTCATGCTTCGCGCAATTATCTACAAGAATGTGGATGTTTGGCAAAGGAAAATTATCCTTTGGACTTGCTTTGTTCAGGTCTCTGTAGTCAACACAGACTCTAGTTTTTCCATCCTTCTTTGGCACAGGCACAACATTTGCCACCCAGGTGGTGTATCGGACAGCTCTGACCACATTGGCGCTCAATTGCTTCATTATTTCCTCCTTGATTTTATCACTCATGTCCGTTTTAAATTTTCGTTGCTTTTGTTGGACTGGTGGAAAATCAGGATACGTAGGAAGCTTATGAACCACTAGGTCAGCACTTAAACCTGGCATATCATCATAAGACCAAGAAAACACGTCTCTGTATTCAAATAAAAGTTGAATCAAGGAATCTCTGGTTTTTTGTTCAGTGTTAATGCTTATCTTTGTTTCTCTAACTTCTTCATGACTTCCGATACTAATGGACTCAGTTTCATTGAGGTTGGGCTTAGGCTTTTTTTCAAATTGTTCCAACTCTCTTTTGATTACCTCAATAGCCTCATCTTCATCATACTCAACCTCTTGATGCATTATTTCGAAATTAGACAGCTTTTTAAGATGTGGGCGTGAATTCCGCATGCATGTCATGTTATTAAAGCCGGCATTACAAAACTGAAATGGAAACAAAATGACCCAGATTAGGAAAAAAAAAAGATACAAAACTTAATACGAAACTGAAACTGCATTTCATTGAATTCGAAAGGATAGAGGGTTAACATCAAAACAAAACAATCATACTGAGATGTTTGGATTACAACCCTGAAAGTAACCCAAAGTACAAAAAAAAAGCTGCAAAAGCAAACTACCAAGACTCCTTCCTTGTGGGGAGAGAAGTTGCTTCCCAATTGTTGAGCATGGTGTCTGGGCCAATTAGTTGCATATCAGCATGACTAGTGCCTTCACCAGCCTGGATCATATTCACTTCAGAAAACATCTGGCTGAGGCCGTGGCAAATTTCATCAATGTTTGCCTGCGTCGAGGAATTTTGACCCTCTTGGGGCCGTGGCTTGACAAAAGTGTAGAAAATGTGAGGGATAGGTTGTTGCAAGACCCATCCGTGATTTTTGCGGTGCTTGGCTTTGTCTTCGTCTGCTTGTGTTGGCCTGAAGCCTAAACCAAAAGTACCCTGGTTATTGAACGGAGAAATGGGCTCCTAAATTCCTTGCAATGACGCCCCCAAGCCTTTTCTTGGCTCATAACCTTGTCGCAGCATAAGTGCAGCCACCATTACAGATGTTGCGGAAAGACGATGATGTAGAATGGGCTTTCCTTCCTCAACATGGTCCACAGAAATCACTTCAAAAGCCTGATAGACAATGGACTCACACCCTTCCTTGACCTCAATATAGGGGATTAACGGGTCTTTATAAATGGACGACACGTCTTCCCCGTGAACGATAATTTCTTGCTTGTCATGTTCAAACTTGAGCATCTGATGTAAGGTGGACGGCACAGCTCGAGCCGTATGGATCCATGGCCTTCCAAGAAGAAAGTTGTAATAAGTGTCCATGTCCACTACCTGGAAGACAATTTCAAAGTCACCTGGCCCAATCGTCATGGTGAGGCTGATCTCCCCAATGGTATCTCTCGCTGAGCCATCAAAAGCCTGGATGCGTACATTACTGGGTCGGATTCTGTCTGTATTTATCTTCATGCTTTTCAAGGTGGAGAGAGGAAACACATCTACGCTCGAGCCTCCATCAACCATGACTCTCTTTACGTAGTGCCCCTCACATTTAACAGTCAAGTGCAAAGCCCTGTTGTGCCTGGCTCCTTCTTCGGGGAGTTCATCATCAGTAAAGGTGATTCTGTTCACCTCAAAAAATCTGTTGGCCATCTTCTCTAACTGATTCACTGTGGTCTTCTCTGAGACATGTGCCTCGTTTAGGATCTTGATTAGCACACGAGCATGCTCTTTTGAATGCATGAGCAGAGATAGTAGAGAAATTTGGGCAGGAGTCTTTCTCAGCTGGTCAATGATTGAGTAATCCTGAACTTTCATCTTTTTCAAAAACTCTTCCGCCTCTTCTTCAGTGACTGGTTTCTTTGTTGGCAATTGGCCTTCTCTGATTTGCTTGGCCTTCCTCAACTCTTCCGGAGAGTAACACCTCCCCGATCGAGTCAAACCTCCAGTTTCCCCCACTTCTTCTATGATTTCCTTGCCTTTGTAAGTCATCACAGTTTTGTTGTAGTTCCAAGGAATGATCTTCGTGTTTGTCACAGGGGGTTTATGGCAAGTTTGATTATGACTGGCTCGATCATACCCTTCGCACCGCCCTCGTTCTGCCTTGTGATGGAATGACCTCAAAGGACATAAAACCTTGAGCTCGGAACATTGGAGCGAACTTCCAACCTCGAGATTTTTGGAACAGATAAAGCTTCCTTCCCTGAGCTCTGGGCGCCTTTTACAATCAATGGCACATCTCGGCTTGGACTTACTTTTAGACATGTTCCTTCTGGAATTGCTCCTGCTGTCATTTCTACTCGGCCAACCGGCTTGTACTCTTGATCTCGGCCAATCATTCCCACAAAGTGAACATCATTATGTGCTGGCAAGGGGTTGTTGGTCACATTAGGAGGGTCCTCGTCATTTGTCACCACAATCAGCTTTTCAGCAATTAGTCTTTATATGGCTCTCTTCAGAGTCCAACAATCATCAGTGCTATGCCCCGGGGCCCCTGAATGATATTCACATCTGGCATTTGCTTGAAATCCATGTGAATCAGGATGCATATGGTGGGGAGCGATGGGTCCAATCACTCCTATTTGCTTCAGCTTATGGAATAAACTAGAGTATGATTCAGCCAATGGGGTGAATTTTTCTGCCGGCCTCTGCTCTCGACCATAATCCTGCCTGGGACGAGCATTGTAGGGTGCCCGAAAATTTTGTTGTTGAGGTCGGGGGATCCTTGGAGCTGGTGCCCGTACTTGCTGATTGGGAGGCCGAGCATAGGATTGAGCATTGAACACTGTATATTGTGGTGGGCCCACAGAGTATTGAGGAATTGGCGGAGGATAATAATGTTGAGGGTATCTGGATTGCCCCTGCTGAACTTGCACATAAGGGTGCGGTGCCCCCCTTTGAACTTCCCTGGATCCTGAAGTCATCATGGACCCCTCATCTCTCTTCTTTTTATTTGCGAAACTTCCCGATCCATTTTGGATAGCTTGGGTAGCGGCCTTGAGAGTTGCTTGACTTACAATTCTGCCAGTCTTGAGACCATTTTTTACCATCTCTCCTATTTTGATTGCTTCTGCAAAAGGTCTACCCATCGCGGGCATCATGTTCTGAAAATAATCAGGCTCTTGCGCCTCAAGAAAAATAGTGATCAACTCATGGTTATCCATGGGTGGCTTGACCCTAGCCTCTTGCTCGCTCCATTTGATTGCATGCTCCCTAAAGCTTTTAGTTGGCTTTTTCTTCATATTGGACAGGGAATTGCGATCTGTCCCAATATCTATGTTGTACTGGAATTGTTTGACGAAGGCCTGTGCCATGTCGTCCCAGACATGCCAGTGAGAGATATCTTGGTCAATGAACCATTCGGAGGCTACCCCCACAAGACTTTCTCCAAAATAAGCCATCAACAATTCTTCCTTTCCACCTGCACCCCTCAGCTGGTTGCAGTACCTTTTCAAGTGGGCGATGGGGTCGCCGTGACCATCATACTTCTCAAATTTTGGGGTCTTGAACCCTGGTGGCAAATGGATGTGAGGGAACATGCATAAATCACTGAAAGATACACTTTTGTGACCACCTATTCCTTGTATGTTCTTTATGTTCTGTTCAAGACTTTTCATTTTCCTGGCCATCTCATCTGGCTCAATTTTCTTGGCAGGCTTTTCATTTTCCACTGATGACTCATATTGAGGAGTCTGGTTGTATGGAGCCGAGACCCCGAAAGCCATATTTGGAGATTAGTATTGTCCATCATAAGCATGAGATGGTGGCTCGTTGTTTGGCCTCGTCACAGGAAGTGGTGGCGGGATTGCATAGACCGGCGCGCCAGACACAACAAGAGGGGTGTTCCTGACCGGTGCGGCTGGAGGTCGCACATTAGAGGTACCAGGGGCGGCATGGAAGCTGTAGTTTGGCACATACCCTGGTGGTAGAATGTGATCGCTCGTTGCACGGAGCGGTGGTTGAGTAGCCAGGGGTACGGTGGAAGTTCCTTCTGAGGAACCCTGAGGCGGAGGCTGACCGGAGACCCAAGCCTGATACACATCAGACAGTTGTTGTTTCAATCTTCTTACTTCCTCCGACTCTTGCTCAACTGACTGACCATGGGGGTCGTCACTGACCAACTCAATTTCATCATTGTTAGCCATCGGTACCTTTCCTTTAGATCTGGTGAAGTAATGATGTGTTGCCAGTTTCAACACAAACCAACCACCTTAAGCTTACTATATAAGAGACAACAAACGTGTTAGGGTTAAGCATTTTACACATATTAATCACACATAATATGGCATGTTCCTAACATTGTCACCATTTCTAACATGCTTATGGAAGGCTTCATGTTTCATCCCGACTTATAAGGTTGCTGCTTATTGGCGCTCTCAAATTTTCCCTTCTTTTTTTTTAAATTTTTTCTCTCTTTCTCATTTTTTTTCGCTTTTCTTTTCACTCGCCTCATTTTGTTTCCTCTTTTTAGAGTTATTGAAATATTTTGATCGAACCTTTTAGGGGTTGCCTACGTATCATGTCGCCGCATGAATCAGATCATTACGTAGTTCAGGGATACGATAATTTTTTTTTATTTAATTTTTTTTTTTTTTTTTTAACAAAACAAATCTTTGGTTCAATTTTGAATTTTCTAAAACAAAATCTTTTTCACTAATTTTTTTTTTTAATACAAGAACCAAAAACAAAAAATTACACAAACGCGAACATCTAAACAACACCAAACTTGACTCAAAAACAGACTTTTGAAGATAAAAAGCATAACAACAAGACTAAACACACCATAGACTCTTACAGACTCAATGACAACAAAACAATCAAAATGGACTGCCAAATAAAAGAGACTCTGATCTTTGCAAGGGAATCCAACGGCATCACTGTAGTCAAGGCACTCATTCATGCGGCTGACCCCCAACATCACGATATATCCTCTCTAAATATGCAGATATGTGACGGGTGACGTTCAATGATACTTCTGCAAACCGCTCTGGCGTCATTCCCTG